>PVIC010004002.1:0-37734 GCA_004025085.1 Thryonomys swinderianus | reverse complement strand
AATAATTAAAGCTAACAAAGGGGCTTAGCAAAGTGTCAGGATATAAGATCAAATTAGAAAACCCAGTTGTATCTTTACATACTGGCAATGAAAATGGAATTAGGAAAACAATTTAACATGCAATAGCATCAGAAGGATAAAATACATCTAGGAACACATTTTTAAAATCGCTGAAGGGCTGACCATGGAACTGGACAGTAGGTCGGCCCCAAATGCCCTCCTCTGCGCAGGCTCGGGTTAGCTCTGATCTTGTATGCCATACTGGTTGCAGAGGTGTGGGTAGTCTCGGTCCAGTGTTCTGTTTTTAAATTCAGTTGTGAGCATGCCGCATCTTCTCTGCCTTCCACGGCTGTTACTCTCTTCCTGAGCTTTTCCCAACTGATCTAACAACTTTTGCTTCAGCATCCACTTCTGCTATGACTGGGGACCTCTTGGATTCGCTCGCAGTGATTCTCACCCAGTTATATCTCCGTCTGTGATTTGCATCCAAGTGTTGGACTATAGTTCCCTCTACTTATACCCACTGGAGAATTTTGGTTTGCAATTTATTTTCTTTTTGCTGTCTTTTTCTATTAATCTTCAGGAGGTTGAGTTTCCTGAGCCGGATCTTTTGATGGTGTTGAAAGATTTGTGCAACTCATTAGGTGCCTTAGCTCCAGAGCGCCCTCTTCAGTTGGGGCATGAAAGTATGTTTCTGATGAGCAGCATCTTTTCTTCTACCAATGGTGCTGGAAAAGGTCTGTGTATTTTCATGAAACCCTGCATAAGTTACTCCAACTGTTTTCTTTTATGTACATGTATGTGCAATGCGCACACACCTACACATACCTCATGGAGTGTCCTCTGCTTCGGGTGTGGTTTTCGGTTCATCCCTGGACTCCACTGGACAAAACAAATATGGAACTGACCTCACACCGTCACCACCAGGAGAAAAACATCAGTGACCTGAACAGGCACTGGTGTTGCTAACTCACCTGCATTCTGTTGTCACTGTCACAGCTGGAAACCCTGCCACCCCAAGCACACACACGGGCCCCTCATTTCACAGACGTCTCACCACCATCATCTTTGCCCCCACTTCCTGTTTCCTCTACCCTGGAAATCCCAGACCGGTCCTGGCAGATCTGCTCTTTGGGCTGCACAAGGTTAGGCTTCAATTACAGAATTAGAGCCAGGCAAGGTGGAGCGCACACGCACAATGCCTGCCACACACAGTCACGTGGCCTGGTACTATGACACCACCGGTTTGAAGCTATTTCCTTCCTGCAGGCTCTTCCCAGGACCCTTCGCTCACACAGCATCTCCTTGCTCTTCTCTCTTGAAGCATGGCGACCTCTGGTCACGTGGAGCTAGCCGCTGCACCCATCTTCTCCCGGCCAGTGCACTCCGAGGGCACAGTGCGCCTGGGAGGCTCTCAGGGCCAGGCTGTGACTGAGTGGTGGCATACACCCAGGCCGGGCCCCGGGAACTAGACCCAGGCTGCCCAGGGAGGGGCAGCGGATGTGGCCTGGGCCCATGTGAGCCGTCTCTGTTCTCAGGCACACAGCGCATCCACCACAGACTAGCTGCTTGAACGCCTGGTGACACCGCACCTCAAACACATCTGTCAGTCAAATGAAGTTTACAGTGAACGGAGTGCCACGGAGCACAGCGGGGGCAAGCCAGGAGGGCCAGGGGAGGGCCAGACAAGGAGGGCACGGGTCACAACTCTCCATTCAGGGCTGGCTGTGCCACCAGCTGCAGCTGTACCCTCGCCTGCAGCTGCAGATGAGTGTGGATCAGGGAGGTGGGCATGCAGCCCTCTTGTGAAAGTTTACATTTCACTTCCAACTATGAATGGCTGCACAGGCACTAAATACACAGACCTGTTATAAGCAGGAAAAAAAACTTTATTTTTATCAAATTGAAAAGTGCGAATCAACCTTTCAGCCAAATAACCAAAATAATCAACTATCTGATTAGCAGACAGGACAGAGCACAAGTTGAAAGGCTTGACTTGTAAGCACAAGGTCACCAGCCTCCAGGCGGAGGAGGCCTGGGCACTTTGGGGCACAGCGTCTCATGGGACAGTGAACCTGGTTGGGGCCACGGGGCCGCAGACCAGCAAGAGCTCGGGGCAGAGGCAGTGAGAGGCCCCCCTAACTCAGCCATGTCCCCAGAGATTGGTCCACGTTGAAAACAGATGTGTATAAATCAGGAGTACAAATTCTCACAAAGCTAGAAAAGCACTCCGAGCCCTCTTATCTCTTGGAGCTCACATCAACACTGAATACTTATTTTTCTTCCCTTTTCTCTAAACATCAATGGCTTGTACTGGGGAGAAGCCGAAGGTGGGGTGCCCCTGGACAGTTTCCAACAGGAGAGAGACCTTTGCTCCCAGAGCTTGCTGTCACCACAGGACAGTGTGCATCATGCCACACAAGCGCTTCTGCCCTCTGGGAGCCCCCACACACCTCACACACAGGGGACCCTGAAGCACAGACAATGGCATTTATTTCAGCAAGAACTGTGCAACTGGCACAAGAAAGCTAAGGCCTGGCGTTGATGAGACATTTTACCTTACACGTCTCTGGAAGTCGGGAAGCTGTTGAAATTCAGTGTCCTGCTCTCTTGATATCTGGGCTTGCGTTCCTCCCCCAAACCAGGGTGTGTCCACAACACATGGAAAAGAGGGGCAGTCTCTGACCAGACCACATGTTCATGTTAAAGGCATGTTCAACATGGATCCTGCTACAGACACAGCAGGTGACTGAGAAGCCACTAGAACTGACATTGGGCCGAGAAAGAACCCTGACTCTGAACACCTCTTCCCTTCCTTCCCCGCTGAACACGAGACCGGGCGTTAGGCAAAAGAGCTGGAGCACCCCTCATCGGTGAGTGGGTGCCCCAGAGACCCGCTCCCCCAACAGGATGCAGGGGAGACCAAGCCTGTCTACGCGGCGCCACCCACTGACCGCCAAGTCACGGTGGGGCCCAGAGGTCCAGGGACAGGTGTGCGGCTTGGGAAGCTCCCACAGGGAAAGGGGGAGAAAGGGAGTTTGCAAACTCCTCGTGAACCTCCAGAGGTGTGAGAAGCCAGGCCCAAGTGTTTGGGAATGTTTCAGCCGCTAAATTCAAAGCAGTAAGCTCCCCGGGACAATGTCCCCAGCACTGGGCAGCTGCCGACGTCAGGGGATGGTGGGCGCTTCAGAGACCTGTGCCAGTGCCCGCACCACCACACACAAGGACGTCGGGCCAGCAAGCCTGTCTTTTCAGGCACAGCTGATGTCAAACACTGAACTCGGCTCACAGCGAAATACACTGTATAAAAACCCTATTTAAGGGTCAGTACGTGCATCTTTCCACTAAAACTGGCCATCTCAGGAGGCTGAATGGCATGAAGAGATCCCGCATCCCAACTGGCCCCTCGTGGGGCTCCCTCCTCTACAGGCCAGAGCCTGCTGGGTGAGGCCAGACCGTCTGAGCCTGGCAGCAGAAGGACCAGGGCTGAAGCGGGGTGAGAAGCAGAGGGCGAGGGTGACTGGCATTCAAAACTGCCTGGCTGCACACTGGGCACAGAGACATGGGCACAAAGGCAGAGAGGGTCCTGGGAGGAGCTGGAGCATCTACAGGCGCCATCACGGAGGCCTCATGGAGGCAGGAGCCACCAGGAGTCCACTCTGGCCTCAGGGGGAAAGCGGATGTGTGGGGCAGCTTCAAGCAGCCCAGGACACCAGAGGGCAGGGGCTGCCAGGGCAGCACTGGGAGGCATGGCCTCCTCTGCGTGAGTGAGAGGCTCAGGCACCGAGAGGGTGGCAGGCAGAACCCAGGGACCCACCTCCAGGCAGCAAGCTCTGACCTGGGCAGCAGGACCTGCTGATGACAGCGGTGCCAGGCAAGGGTGCTCCCCCTCTGCCCTTTGCCTAGTTTCTAAAGGAGGGTTCACATCGCCTCCCAAGGTGCCACAGATTCGTGGGGACATGCGCAAAGGTCCGGGGTGCCTGTTGCACCGTATGGCCTTCGGTGCCTGGAAGGAGTCTGCCTGGGCACAGGGCACAGGGCAAGACAGACACAGGAGCAGTGTCCAGCGCAGCTTGAGGGAGGCTGGGTAGGCATGTCACAGAGCAGAGGGCTGAACCCTGTGGGGCCTGGGAGGCTGGGAGGCCCTTTCACTGTACTTTGTCAAATATTTCCACAAATTATGTCTCTGTTAAGAGAGAGATGAGTGAGTTTACTGAGAAAAGCCTCTTCCTTAGGGCACCGAACATGATTATCACCGACTTGGGGCCGGGTCTCAACCCCAGCAGACACACCAATGCTTCTTCTGACTGTCCGGACGGACAGAGGGCCATGCACCAGCCAGGGCACCACCGTCCCCGCCCAGGCCCTAACGCCAGTCATCCCCTTAGGGTCAGGGAGGTTCCACCCCCAGAGCGCACGCTCTCCTCTCTGAATTTATCCACGAGAATATCAACTCTACCCTCCTGAGTTTGGGAAAGTCGTCTCCACGGCAACGCTGAACTGGGCGACACCCCAGTGTGCTCAGTCTGGCCCCAAAACCCCTGGCAGAGGAGCATTTGCGTGAGGAGTGGGGAGATCCCAGTGGGGCAGCGGGAGAAGGTGGAGGTCACACTGCACCCAGAACACATGTGGCACAAGCAGTCAGGGCCTGGGCACTGCAGAAGGAAGGGTGTGGTGGCATCACGAGGGTGGAAACGGGCCTTTGTCAGCTCGCTGCTGAGAAGGGCTGAACAGCCACGGACACCTGGCCCGGCACGGGGCACACAGGGCCGCGACACTCTCTTAAGGCAGCAGGCAGAATCTCAGTTCTTTGGGAAGGACACCAGGAACAAACACACGGTCACCAGCCTCGGACCCAGGAACACCCCTGAGGGTTGGCAGAGTGACAGGGTGTCAGTATCTGTATCTCCAGACCTCGAGGCCACCCACAGGCTGCGTCTCTGGAACACTGGAGAAAAGCACTTTTCTTCCCAAAGTGGCACAGTGGTTTCCGTCTACCAGCGAGTGTGATGCCTGCTGCCGCCGAAGGCTTCACCCCATCAGTACCGACTGGTGACCTCCTGAGCTGACCTGGAGAAGAAACACCGCCACCGAGGACGGGCAGTCAGAGGCCATCCTGCTGTCCATGAGAAAGAGCTCAGCTGTTCTCTTCACCTGGTAATTCTGCAGGGTCTGCTCGCTCTGGCCATAGTCATGATGATCTTTCACCTTTCTGTCCGTTCTTTCCAAGTTTGGGAAAACTCTCAAAGGCTTTGGAGTCTAATTTTCTCACAAGGAAAGAGAGCGAGGGAGAGCTGAGCAGCCGTGGAGAAGTGCTATGGACTCAGCTTCAGGCCCCGGAGATTCAGGGCTCGCAGATTCGGGGCTCGCAGATTCGGGGCTCTCCAGCTCCTAGGAGGAGGATAAAGGTGGGAAATGCAATCAGGCAGGAGGAGGGAACTGGATGTGAAGACTTCAGTGGGTGGAAGCCAAGTCCCGAGGCCTGGGTCTGAGTGTGGGTCCCCTGAGACACACAGAGTGGGCGCCACTGCTGCTCCGGAAGCTGATGTGACAGGGCACAGGGCGGACAGTGGGGCAGTGTCCAGCCTAGGAAGCCTCTCCTGGGCTCTTGCACGGCCGGTTGCCCCTCCAGGCCCCCAAGAAGATGCATGAGCTCCCAGCCGGCTGCTCATGTGCGAGGAAGGTGCAGCGTCCGGGCTCCGCCTGCCCAGGCCTCAGTTGGCTTCTTCAGACTGGAGAGGTGCCAGCTTGTTGGAGAAAAGGGTGTAAACATAAGGCCAGATCCTGTTTGTCTCCGTGCCTGAGAACTGGTGCAGCACCCCACGGCTCCTGAAAGACACGGGTGACTGAGGTCTCCCTCCGGCCAGAGCTGGAGAGGGTGGGGCACAGGCCAGTGCAGCTTGGGTCTCTGCCACGTGCCATCCCACACCCCCAAAATGCCCTGATGAGGACAAGACCACACCGGGCTCCCTTTGGAAAGTGCCTCCAATGCCCTCGCAAAGCAGCGGCTGCTGAGCTCTGGGGCTCTGGCCTCTCTGCCTGTGCCCTTTCAAGGGAGCTGGGGTTCCCCGCTAATGGCCTCTGGGATCTGGGGCCACAGCAACCCCACTGCACACTCACTGCCCCATGTGTCCATGCGTGGGTCTGTCTTCCCCTCATGTGCCTTAAAACAGTGAACTTGGGGCTGGAGGATTAGCTCAGTGGTTCCTGCGCCTGCCTTGCAAGCACAAGGTCCTGAGTTCGATCCCCGGTAACCACATACAATGCTGGGCATGGAGACTCACACCCACCAGCCATCAATAACACATACAGTGCCGGGTGTGGTGGCTCACACCTATAATCCCAGCACTCAGGAGGCAGAGACAGGAGGATTGCTGAGTTTGAGGCTTGCCTGGGCTACACAGTGAGCTCAGAGCCAGCCTGAACTACAAAGCGAGACCCTGTCACAAAAATAAACAAACAAACAAAAAACAGTGAACTTGTGAACACTACAAAAACTGAAGGTTTTTCTCACATAAAGAAAATCAGATTTTGTCCCAGAAAGCAGGTGCCCTCTGCCTGCTGGGCACGAAGTCGGATGGTCTAGAGCTGTGCACCCCACTGTTTCGCAACCGCTGGCCTCATGCCCTCTCAGGGCCGAGCCCCCCGCCCGCCTGCCAGCCCAGCCAAACTCAGGCTCTGGCCACGCCAGGCTGGGCGGGCGCCTCCCTCGTCCTTGCCTCCCAGGACACCTGTCGCCTCCTGTGACCATGGACACCGGCTCAAAGTTATGGTTTTCACTTCATCAGAGTCCCTGGGGACTTGGTAGGCCTCAGTGTTTATCCAAATCACACAGCACGGGGGCTTTACCCCACTACTGAGGAAGGGAAGGTGGGGTGCAGGTCAGGGCTGGGAGCCTGCTGGGCTTACACAGGGCCTGGATTCAAAACCCAGAACTGCTAAAGAAAGATGGGAAAGGAGAGAGGGAGGGAGGGAGGAAAGGACAGAGGGAGAGAGAAGGAGAGGGCTGAGGGAGGAGGCAATCTCCATTCAGAGCAGAGACTTGGGGTCCTGACCTCGCCTATACCCCAGCATCCCACCCACCCTCAGGAAGCCGTGGCTGAGCCCACCCTGCCTGGCCCAACCCCACCCGCCACACCCGTGTCTCTCTCCACTGCCGGCTCACCGGTACAGCTCCATGACCGGCTTCGCTGCATCCTTGTACCGCCGTAGCCGGGCAGCCACCGCCTCGGGCCTGTCATCCTCCTGCTGCACCAGCGGTTCCCCGGTGACGTCATCCAGGCCCTGCAATTCCAGGGCACAGACATGGCGGTGGTGGCCCCTCAGCCAGACCCTTGCTCCACCCCCGCCCACCCGCCTGCGCAGGGTGACGGTGAGGAGAGCGGGCAGAGCCGTCTCTCTGGCGGTGACCTCCTCTCAGAGACCAGACCTGGGTCTCTCCTCACCGCACAGTGCCCCCAAGGGAGGCTGTGCTGGCAAACTGCTCGCAGTCGGTGGGAACTTCCCGAGTCCGGAGCCTCAAACCCCATGCAGTGTCCCTCTGGCCCTGAGCACAGCCCCCAGGCTGCCTTCCCTTCTCACCCTGACTTCTCAGGGCAGCTGCGGCAGGAGCAGCATTGTGAGTTCAAGGCCAGCCTAGGCAACACAGCGAGATTCCCATCTCTAGCTGTGAAAGGGAAGAAGAGTCTAGAAAAAGAATTCCCAAGTTACTGTTTCACCTTGTTTGTGAGGCAGGGTCTCTGCCCAGCTCAGGCTGGCCTGGAGCTCACTGAAATCTTTCTGCAGGATCACAGGTGCCTGCGCCACATCCGGCCCCAAACCTTAGTCCCTTTCCATGGACACATTACTGGGGGGTCTGAAGAGGCTCTTAACAGTTTATTTGGCAAAACCAAGAGCCACATTTTCCCCAAGAAACCATCAGCAGTGGGCCCCACCCATATCCTCTTTTTACCAGTTTCCCTCCGAGCTCCTGAACTGCCCCACCCACCCACCCTTCCTCCTCCCGCTGTTCTGTCTCACCGGGGTGAGCGGCGGGTTGAAGTCCAAGTTGTAGACGCGGCCACTCGGCGGGTGCACCCAGCGGCGGCTGAGCCGGTCCTTTAGGGTCTCAAAGGGGATGTTCAGACTGATCACCAGGTCCAACTCGCAGACTCTATCCAGGGCTTCTGCCTGCCCCAGAGTCCTCGGGAAACCTGCAGCCAAACAGCCAAGGCGGAGAGACTCATGGCCCGGCCGAAGCCACAGTGCAGGGGCAGCAGTGACTGCGCCCGAAGCACCCAGAGCCTGAACCAAGAACGCTGCCTCCACCTTGGGGAGAAACCAGCCTGCTTCATGGTCCAGCTTCTCTGTGACTGGAAAACTAGGACCAACCAGTCAGGGCCACAAAGCCTGCCTGGGTTCTCCCCTAAGGGCTGCACCCCTTTGACTGTGGGTGCACAGGGCAGCTCGGAGATGCTGCATGACAGGCCCGGCTGCCCTACCACAGCCTTGCCTGTGTCGTGGAACTCTGGAGGCTGAGGCCAGAGGATGAGGCATGAGCCAGACTGGGCGTGGAGCAACTTGGTGAGAGCCTGTCTCGAATAAAATGCACGTCCGCGATGAAAGGCCGGGATGCGGCTCTGCAAGAGGCGCTGGGTCCAGTCCCCACAACCAAGGGTCACGCACATTCAGAGCTCGGCGGTTTGCGATTTCAGGCTGCATGCGCAGCTAGCTCATCCACTGCATGCGGGGCCGTGGGTTTGAGTCTCAGAACCACAAACAACGGCAACGAAGAAACAAAACAAGCTATGACCTACACGTTATCCAGGCAACACTAGCGCGAACAAACAGCGCTGTGCGACGCGAGGACCCAGCTCCACAGGGACCACGGACAGCAGGGGACACCGCGCAGCGGGCCAGAGCCCACCCCGGCCCGAGGCTGCGGGAGGCCGGGTGTGCACGCGGGCCCGTACTCACACTCAGCGCACGCATGCGCAGACACACCTACACGCACGCCGCAGCACGGGCAGGGCCAGCAGGGGGCAGCAGCCTCCTTCTCCGCGCATGGATTCTCCGCCATGACCCGCCAGAGCAGTGTGAGCCCCGGGCCGGCCGGAAGCCGAGGTTCAAGTGTAACGAAGATCAGAAGCTCCTTTCCTCCCCAAAGCCATGCAGAGGGGCAGCTGTGTGGCTCTTCGGGAACACAGAACCTTAGGCGTGGGGCGCATGCATGTAATTCCACTACGCTTGGAGGCTGAGGCAGAAGGAACCCAAATCGAAGCCCAACCTGGGCGATTTAACAAGACTGTCTCAAAACTGACAAGAATGGGCTGGAGACGTAGCCCAGCAGAGACCCTTGGTTAAACCTCAGGTGCTGCAAACAAACCCCTACCCCTGCGTCCACACCAGCCCCCCCCCAACTGCGCCCCCTAAACCCGACCTGCACCTGCAGCCCAACAGCTGAACCAGCCCAAAAGCCAAAGCAGACTCAGCCCAACTCCTCGGGGGCAGCAGTGAGGCCCGGGCCGGGCCTGGCTTAGACCACAGACAAGGCCCCGCCTGGTTGGAGGGCTGAAGTTCAGCCCCGGTGCTGTGTCCTGTGGCACCAGCCTGTGGGCCTTGGCACCTGCTGCCCTGTTGAGACAGCAGGGTCACCACAAGGGCCAGTGCTGAGGCCACAGGAGAAGGTGGGCAGTCTCCTGGCGGCCTGGGGCCTCTTTCCTGCCTGGCCAGAGGAGACTCCAGCCGCACCCGGGCCTGCGAAACTCACTGAGGGGTAAACCAGCCCAGGGTCTCCACCGCACTGCAAGGCTCGCAGGGAGTTCAGAGGAGCCGTAGCAGGGCGGGGTGAGACTTCCGGAGGCTCCTTCCCTCTGCGGTTGCAGATGCCATCTTCTCCGCCCTGTTCCTAGACAGAGATGGCAAAGCCAGAGGCAGCTGCATTCCAGATGTGGCCGAGTCTGGCTCCACGCTCCTGCTGTGCGAGGCGCCCTGGGGCCCCTGATTGCTTGCTGAGGCATAGGGAGCTGGTATCTGGGTCCCCTTACAGTCTACCTGGGAAGGACTTTAAAATCCTAGGTACTCTGTCATCACCACGTACTGATTAACTGACACACAAGGCACTAAGTCTTCGGGAAGCGGGCTTTAAAACCTCAGGTCAGGCAGGGTCTGTACCTCAGTGATGCCCTGCCTGCCTGGCAAGTGCAAGGGCTTGAGTTCCACTTCAAAAAAATAACACAGGTTATACTGGGTGTGGCCTGTAATCCCAACATTTGGGAGGCTGAGGCAGGAGGACTGTTGAGAGCTCCAGGCCAGCGTGAAACGCTTCTCAAAGAAATTAACTGAACAACCAACAAATAAAAAGTCCATAAGCCTGCCTCTTCAAAGTCTTCCTGCAGGCTGGGCATGATGGCACACACCTGTAATTCCACTCAGGAGGCTGAGGCAGGAGGATCACCAAGTCAGTGGCTAGCCTGGGCTACAAGTGAAACCAAAAATCAGAGGAAAAAAATAGCTTTTCAAAATGAAAGGCAAATTTCTCTTAGGCAGGGACCTCGGAGACTCAGCTGTGAGCTCCTCTAGGGAAATGCCAACACTTTCCCTGGGAGGACATAGGCCTGTTTAAGTTGCCGCAGCCCTCAGGGCCACAGCACCTGGTTTGCAGGAGCTGCCATCACAGTCCCCTCTCCAGCCTCTGTCCTGCAGTGGTCCGACCAGGACTGGGGAAGCCGCCCAGCGCGGCTTCAGAGACCCAGTGCTGTGGCACTTCCTGTGCCTGAAGGTGACAGCCTGTGTCCGGTGTGGGCTCAGCAAGGAGACACTCAGGCTGTCAGGTGCCATCCCCAATGTGAACACCACAGTTGCTGCTTCTGCTGTAACTCGGGGAGGGATGGGTGCCCAAGACACACAGGACAACATGGCATGGAGGCCAGAACTGAACAGAGCTGGCAAGGATGGACGGTAGCCAGCAAGCACACTCGGCCAGAGGCTGCAGCACCACCTGGCCAAGGAAACTCAGAACCACAGCTGTGGGCACAAAGCTGGGTGTTCTTCCTGCCATGATGACAGGGCGGAGCCTGCCCAGATGGAGGCAGAGAAGGAAAATTGGTAAGTGTGTTAAAGACAAGAAACATCTAGAAGCCACATTAATACCCAGCATTCCTGGCATTCCTCACACAGAATTGCTGAGCTGAGTTGTAGCTCTGCGGTACAGTGCCTGCCCAGAATGAATGAGCCCTGGGTTTGGTCCCTAGTAGTAAAGGAAAACGAAAGGTGTATGACATTTTGAGCTGGGGTGTAGTGGCACTTGCCTGTCAACCTAGCACTGAGTAGGCTGAGGCAGGAGGATTGGCAGGAGTTCCAGGCCAGCCTGGGCTACACAGTGAGTTCCAGGCCAGCCTAAACCACATAGGAAGACTCTGTCTCAAAAATAAGGAAAAAGCCAACACTGAAATAATTTATGTGCTTCAAATGTAATGAAATAATTATTCATAAAGTCTACTGAGCTAGAAAAATACCTTTAACAAAAGGAGAATAAGACTGGCCATAAGCTTCACACCAAGAGCCTAGGCAGAAGCTGTTCCACAAGTGCACATTCCAGGCTCATCCCAGGTCCCTGTCAGCTGTCTGAGCTCCGTCCCAGGGACAGCAAGTCATGGCCAAGGCCTCCTGGACTCATGGACCAAGAGAAGGAGGGAAGGAACCAGACAATAAAACCCAAAAGAGCAAACTGCACTGCACACTCATGCACCATTATTCAGACTCAGTGCCCTCTCTACGAGACAGTGTGTCAGTAGACATTTCATGGCTGCCTTTCATCCCAACACTCCAGGAAGCTGAGGCAGGAGGATCTCAAGTCTACACCCAGCCTGGACAACTCAGTAGTTTAGTTACACCCTGTCTCAAAATAAAATAAAGGGTTGGGGGAATAGCTCTGTGCAAAAACCTGGTATTCAATCCCAAGTAATAAAAAGTGTACAGTTCAATAGTTTTTAATATATTTAGAGATCTGATCAAGAGATGGAGGGAGGGGAGATGACAGGAAGAGAAAGATGCGAGAGTTAGCTGTGTATGTGCCTCATGCCAACTCCCCACAAGGGATGTGAACGCTTCGCATAACAGACATGGCCAAAGAAAAAACAAATAAACCCAAATAGCAACAACAGCCCCCAAAAGACTAATTAAAATGTGCAAGTAGGTAACAGAATTAGTGCACAGAATTTTACATGTAAAACAAAAAACTGGAGAACTGTCTAGAAAAAACTGTAGTAATTATTAAGAGCAAGAGCCAGTGTCCCAGCCAGACATACCCTCAGGAGAAAAGTTCCCTAGTAAGAATTCCTTTGGGTTCACTTTAGTTTTGCTGGTGTTGTTAAATTTGAAAATGAAAGTTTTGTTTATTTTTTTTTTTGAGACAGGCCCTAGCTACATAGCCCAGTCTGACTTCCAACTTGCAGTGACTCTCCTGCCTCAGCCTCGCAAGTCCTGGGATTACGAGTGTGTGCTATGACACCCAGCTACTATGTCATTATTAGACTAGCAAAGTACACCTCAGACACCGCAGATGCAATCCCGAAAGCCACTGTGTACATTAGGGAGGCAGACAGTCAAGCGTGCAGCAGTTTCTCTAATTAAGCAGCAACAGGCTCAGCGCACCTGTACATGTGTGACAGGAAACAGCAGATGTGAACAGACCACAGGTCCATGTCTGTGTACCAGGGGTCAAACTCAGGACCCAGCATTTGTGAAGCAGGTGCAGTGCCACTGTGCCACAAGCTAACCCCTAAGGCTGATTTTTAAATGTCAGAAGCTCCTGAACTTTCTTAAAAGTTGCTCAGGCTAGGCGGGGCGTGTACATCCCAGCACTCAGGAGGCTGAGGCAGGAGAACAGCTGAAAGTTACTCATAAAGCAAACTTGTTCATGTCATACAGAAAGTTTTCCATTTTATTTTTAACTTTCTTCTATTTTACTTTCAGCATGAGGCTGGGCACTGACTGTGGAAGTTTCAGGGTGTGTGCGGCTCATCCAGCAGCAACCAACCTGAGTCACAGTGCAGCTGCCAGAACAGCCAGGCTGCCCCACCACCTGCCTGGGTTCAGAATCCCCATTTGGGCAGACGGTCCCTAGCTGGGCATGGCAAGCCTGATTGCAATTCTAACGCTCAGGAGACTGAGGCAGAAGAGTTGCACTGAGTTCAAGGCCAGCCTGGACTCCATAGTGAGTCCAGGACACCTGAGCTGAACCGTATAGTGAGACATGGTCTCAAAAAAGGAGAGGGGAGGGGAGGGGAGGGGAGAGGAGAGGGGAGAAGAAAAAAAAGAAAACCTTGCTCTCCTCAGAGCTAGGGCCAGACCCAGGGCGGGCTCACTGGGCGGCTGTGCCCACCCAGCCTGCCAAGCGGTGCCCTCTGGATCCCTCACGCCTGTTACAGGCTGTCAGTTGGGCCACTCCTCTTCCCGCTGGCATTTTCTCTCTGCTCATTACTCACTCGCTCACTTGTCTGAGAACGTCCTGCGACTTCATCATTACTCAGAGACTATAATCAGACAGATCCTGGGTTTTATTATTTCTTCTTCTAAAATGACTAAAATTGTCGAACCTACTTTAAAACCAAAATGCAGTCAGGCATGGTGGCACATACTATGTGATCCTAGTTCTCAGGAGGCTGATCCTAGTTCTCAGGAGGACAATCACTCTTAGCTCAAGGCCAGCCTGGACTACACAGTGACACCCTGACTCAAACAATAAACAAAAATCAAAACATGAATGTACCATTCTGCAGGAAACTTTGATGGCTGCCTGGCTATAGAAACAATCTTTATTTTTCTTGCTTTTTTGAGACAAAATCTTGCTGTGTAGTTCAGGCTAGACTGGAACTCACAGTGATCATCTTGCCTCAGCCTGCTAAGTGCTGGGATTGCAGGCCTGCACCACCACGCCCAGCTTTATCCATTTTATCCTTCTTTTGGGGTACGGGGGATTGAACTCAGGACCTTGTGCTTGTAAAGCAGGCACCAGAACCACTAAGCCAAATCCCCAGGCCCCCTTTTTTTTTTTTGAGACAGGATCTCGCTTTGTAGTTCAGGCTGGCCCTGAGCTCACTCTGTAGCCCAAGCAAGCCTCGAACTCAGCAATCCTCCTGCCTCTGCCTCTGCCTCCTGCTGGGATTACAGGCGTGAATCACCAAGCCTGGCACTGTGGTATGTGGTACTGATTGCTGGTGGGCATGAGTCACCATGCCCAGTATTGTTGTATGTGGTTAGCAGGGATCAAACCAGGGACCCTGCGCTTGCTAGGCAGGCACCAGAACCACTGAGCTAAATCTCTGGCTCATATCCATTTTATTCTTGAAACTTACCTGAAACTCACAAGGAAGACAGAACAGCACTGCCCTTGGGGTTCCCTAAACAATGCGTTGGACAACATACTGTGGACCTCTCTGTACACCTATGCCATCTGGGGGTGATACTGAGGATGCCGTCTTCAAGGGGCAGACAGGCAGAACTGGCCCCGCAGCCTCACAGGCTTTGAGCCCTGGGGCAAGCCCTCGCCAGGCTCCCACTGTGCATGCTTGGGCAGCTTGGCCCACAGCAGAAGGCAATGAGCCGGGATGAGACCCACCCTGTGCACGGAGACACCCCACAGCAGACCCATGACCGTGGCTGCTCCTGTCTCCTTGTCCCCCGGTGGCAGGCTTGGTGCTTCTGCACCCACCTCATCAGCATTGCCTAGTATGGTGGTGCACAACTGTGAGCCCAGGACTTGGGGACTGAGGCAGGAGGATGGCTCTGATTTCGAGATCAGCCTAGGCTTACAATGGAGACCCTATCTCAAAAAACAGAGAAAATTAGGGCCGGAGATTTATTTCAGTGGTTCCAGTGCCTGCCTCGCAAGCGCAAGGCCCTGAGTTCAATCCTGGTAACCACATACAATGCTGGGTGTGGTGACTCACGCCCACCAGCAATCAATACCACATACCATAGTGCCCAGCGAGGTGGCTCATGCCTGTAATCCCAGCACTCGGGAGGCAGAGATAGGAGGATTGCTGAGTTCCAGGTTTGCCTGGGCTACATAGTGAGCTCAGGGCCAGTCTGAACTACAAAGCAAGACCCTGTCTCAAAAAAAAAAAAATCCAGAAAATTAAAAAAAGAAAGCCCCTGTCCTCCTCCTACATGCACATACATGGACGTACACGCACACATGGACAAGCATGCACACACACATGTGTGCACACGCACATCAAGACTGAGTTTCCTGTGAAGACCTTGTCAGCCCAGGGCCCCAACAGCCACACAGGCTGGGCTGCATATGTCATCAGAACCTCAACAGCCCCCACACTGGGCGCGGTGCCCAGGACAGAAGGCCTGGCGCTGAGCTCGGGCACAACTCGCTGCCACCCACCCATCAGAAGGACGGTCCAGGGCTTGGAGCCTCCAGGCCCAGATGGCCTGCAGGGGAAGTACAGTGGGGGCCCCAGGGCTGGGAAGGCCAGCTCCCCAGAGCCAGGAGGAAGAGCCGCCAGCCCCAGGACAGGGCAGCCCTGGCTGCATTTGCTGGGCCTCCGCGGACGTGCCCACTCCCGGGACAGTTCTGGCCCAGAGCAGGAGGGCACCCTGCCTCTGAGGCCCCGAAGGCCAGAGCTGGGGTCAGATCCTGGTTGGGTGCCAGAACTGAACAGTGTGACCCCTCCTCAGGGCAGACCAGTGGTTCCCCCAGGACGACGTGGGCTCCCTTCACATGATGGGGAGCTCACAGTACAGGTATTTAAGCTAAAGAAGCTACTGTGAGACTCGGTGTGGCGACACACATCGGTCCCTGCACTCAGGAGACTGAGGTAGGAGGATCACTGTGCGCTCAGGACCAGCCCAGGCTCCTTTTTCTCTAAAAAGAAAGGAAGAAAGAGAAACATACCCTGGGACAAAGGCTGTGGCTAAGACAGCTCAGGAGAATGAGATGGCCAAGGCACTCAGGCACTCAAAGAGGCCTCTTCGGCAGCCACAGCCAGCCTGGAGCTGCCCACTGCATCTCCCGTGTGGCCCTTGGGGGCCAGGAGTGCTGCCCCTTCAGCCCTGCTAGTTCCTGATCAGGCCCAGGAGCGCCACGCCCACTCCCACAGAGCTATTCCTGCTCATGTCCCGTCCAGCACCAGCCTCAGTCTCCCCAAGAAGCCAGCCTGACCCTGTGACACCCCATACTGGCTCCTCAGGGTGCCTGACTGCGGTCCCAGGTCCTCAGAGCTCACAGCCTCACTGCTCTGGACTCACTGCCTCCTCTTTGGGCCTGTAGGCTGAGCCCCACCTCCCACCTTGAGCACACTGGTCTACACCCCGAAATCCCAGCCCTGCTCGTCTACCTCGGGGACACCCAGCTACCCACCCTCTGTCCATCCACCCATCTGTCTATTCACCCATCTTTCCAGCCATTCAGCCAGCGTCACAGACCTGTCAGCAGCACCCGTCAGCTGCAGCCCCGCCCACCTGTCCTCCTGCCCATTGGCCTGCTCTGCGGCTTCTGCACTTCCTCGGAGCCGGAAGCCCCTTTGCAGCAGGGGCCGACGCTGCGCAGCCCTGCGGAGGCATCTGGAGGCAGCCACACAGCCCCAAGCGCTGGTCAAGGGTGTGTGTGGGGCTCAGCAGCCGCCAGGCCTGCCATCACACACCCAGCCTTCCTTGTGTCCACACATTCCCGGAGCAATTCCAGAGTTTCAGGGACTCTTAAAGGGGAAAACCATGGCCATGGCTGCAACCCACGCAGTCCCTGAGGAGCAAAGGAGCCTCAAAGTGACAAGATCGTTCCAGGAGCTGGGTGTGGGGTGCACACCTGTGAACCCAGCACTTGGAGGCTGAGGCAGGAGGATGTGTGGATTAAAGGCCAGCCAGGGCCATATGGTTTTTCACGTCACTGAATCATAATGCTCTCTCAATGGCAGAAAGTTTGGGGATGTAGGGAACCTGTAGTCTGCAAGGATCAAGCCAGGGGGAGACCCCCCCAGCTGCCCATCACTCACCATCCAGCAGCCAGTGCTGGCCACTCCGGAGCTCCAGCTCGGACAGCATGAGCCGCGTGATCACGTGGTCAGGCACCAGCAGGCCCTTCTCCAGGTACTGCCTGGCCATGTCACCGACCTCTGCAGAGACAGGAGAGGAGACGCTGAGGCGGACTCCATAAGGGACACTGGCAGTTCCAAGCATCCACCCAGGGACAGGAGAGAAGCTGCCCCGGGGTCTGAAACACCAGCTTCAGCAACGGTGCCACACTGCCTGTTGGGCCCATCTGCCCCCTGAGGACTACACTGCAAGAGACAGAAAACACACCTACAACCAGATACAAAAAAGGGAAACGACCCAGCACTGAGGAGGCTGAAGCAGCAGGGTCTCCTGAAGTTTAAGGTCAGTTTGGGCTACATAGTGAGTTCAAGGCCAGGCTGAACTACACACCAAGATCTTAACTCAAAAAGCTGAAGCAAAGAAAAGGGATACAAATAGGAAAAGAAGTCAAATTATCCTTATTTGCAAGTGACAGAACCTTATACTTAGAAAACCCTAGAGACTTCAAAGACTTAGAAGTGACAAAGAAATCCAACAGAGGAGTGCAATTCAGAGTCAGCGTTAAAACAATCAACAGCTTCTCATTTTGTTTCCCCACAGAATGGGAGAAAATATAAATTCCTACTAATATGACCAACTTCAGCCTTGAGAATCACATTTCCAATTTCCAGCCAGATCAAATAGCATGTGAATTTTCAAAACATAACACTGCTAACTCGAAGACTTCTGATGGCACATGCTGGTGACTGTCAGACAGCACAGAACTGAGACACCTCTGGCTGGGCATCACCCCCAAGGCCTCCGGGGAGGATGGCTTATGAGCTTCGGTTTCTTCTCGTCAAAGCCGCCGCCCAACAGAGCAGGCTGTGAGTCAGGCACAGAGCCTCCCTGGGGTCACTGTCAGACCCGCTCAAGAGAACATCAGGATACAGGGGTACACACCATTCCATGCAGAGCACAGTGAGGCACACTCACACACACACCCCACAGATATCCAAGGAGCTTGAAATTCTTTCTACAGCCACAATGAATGCTCAGGGCAAGCCAGGCCTGGTGGTGCCACTTGTGATCCCAGCACTTGGGAGGCTGAGGCAGGAGAATCTTCAAGGCCACCCTGGGCTACATATAAGATCTTCTGTCCAAAAACTAAAATAATTAACTAAATTTTGAAAAGTAAAAATTCACACTGAGCTGTGTCTTTGCCAGCGAGGCCAGGCACACTGGGTTCCGTGAGGGCTGGATGCTCTCCTAGGGATGCAGCTCACAGGCCTGCCTGGGACGCTGACCCAGGTATGTCCCGCTGTCAGCAGTGCCAGCTCCCGCGGCCTCCACAGCTAGCCTGCCACTCCTTCCTCAGTGGTGCTACAGATGGAGCCTGGCACCATCCACTGCAGCCCACCTGGCTTTCTAGGTTTTCACTTTGAACCAGCATCTCACCAGGTCAACTGGCTGTGCAGGTGGGGCTCCAGCCTGTGCACCCCACCCTCGGCCTGGGGCCCCACGCGGCTCCCATACTCATCACCCTGGCCCCAGACCTGGCCTTGAACCTCCCATTAGGGGAAGTTGCTCCCAGCATGGCCCTGTCCTGACAGCCCGCCTGACTCAAGAAATCACAACTCACCAAAAGCTCCTCGTTCACACACCAAGAACCAAACAGTGAACTGGGCATGGAGGCATGCACCTGTGATCCCAGGCTCAAGAGGCCGAGGCAGGAGGACACTGTGAGTTCAGACCCGCCTGGGCTACACAGCAAGACTGCCTCAGACCAGCGGGCGTCTGAATAGGCAGTCTCCATGTGGTCAATTCTGCCCACCCTGCCAGGGGCAGAGAGGTCACTGCCGTCCTCGCCAGAGTATGGGTCGTGAGGCGACATTCTTAACACCCACAAGAACTCAGGGACCATCGCTGTGATCCAGTGATGACTCACCGCGAGCTCAGGTATAAGGGACTCACTTGGTGTTTCCCAGCTAACCACACTCGCCCCAAAGGATTAGCCTGCTGTGACTGCCCAGCCCTCGCTGTCTCTGTCAATGGGTATCTCTGTCTTATCTGCCTGTCTGTCTCTCTCTCTCCCTCACCCTCTCTGTTTTTTTGAGATGGTCTTGCTATGTAGTTTAGGCTTTAACTCACAGTGACCCTGCTGCCTCATCCTCCTGAGTGCTGAGATTACAGGCATGAGCCACCATGCCAGGTTCCTTCCCAGTCTGCAGCAGCTCTGGAGTTCTCTTTTTTTTTTTTGAGATAGGGTCTCGCTTTGTAGTTCAGGCTGGCCCTGCGCTCACTATGTAGCCCAGGCAAGCTGCTGCGAACTCAGCAATCCTCCTGTCTCTGTCTCCTGAGTGCTGGGATTACAGGCGTGAGCCACCACGCCCGGCACTGTGGTATGTGGTATTGATTGCTGGTGGGCATGAGTCACCATGCCCAGCATTCTATGTGGTTACCAGAGATCGAACTCAAGACGTTGCACTTGAGAGGCAGGCGCCGGAACCACTGAGCTAAATCTCCAGCCCTCTGGAGTCCTCTTTTGTGACTATATTTACAAGATGTGATAAAAAAATAAAAATAAAATCATGATGAGTGCTGCTGCGGGGCAGCGTCCGGCAGAAAGGTACATGTAAACACAGGACATGGTACCCTTGCTCGCCTCACTCGCCGATTCTGGCGTGGCGTGGCGTGATTTCCGGCTCTTCCCTATGGTCAGAATAACCAGGAGAGGGAGACATTTAGAATCCACTCAGGACTTGGAGGGGCCAGGACTGCGCAGTAGACACTGAGGAGAGGCCCGCAGAGCTGCTGTGGAAAGCAGCCAGGCGGGGGGACCAATGTGCTCAGAGAGTGGGGAGGATCCTGGAAACCCCCGCAGTGGCCTGACAGCTCCTCCCCCTGCATGGCTCCCCCAAGTCATCAGAGCCCTGTCCTCCAGGCCCAGGGCATGGCCGCGTGTGCTCTGCAGGGTGTGGGGCGCCCCAGATGCGATCACTTCTGCAGAGCAGCACAAGGGGACCCAGCGGCAACAGCAGCCCCACCCCCAAACCGAGGCAGAGGCTGGAGAAGGGTCTAGAAACACGTCGTGCAGGGGCTTCAGGCTGCCCATCTTGGCAAGAAGAAAGACAGGCTGAGCTGGCTGAGGCCGAGGCCTGAGCGCCCTGGCTACCTGCGCGACAGCGGCTGCACAGTCCAGGGCTGCCTGTGAGGGAAACCTGCAGCAGCCGGCCAGTGGGACCCAAGCCCGGACTCCCCTCCAGCTCTGGGACACAGGACCGACCAAAGCAGGAGGATACCGCCCGGGCTGACGGTCAGGCACAGCCCACAGGCCCAGGCCCCAGAAAGCACCAAATGACCCAAGGGGCTCTTACAGCTCCACGCTGCGGACGCTGTGATTTAAAAATTCAGCCAATGGGGCCGGAGGGTTAGCTCAGTGGTTCCGGTGCCTGCCTTGCAAGCGCAAGGTCCTGAGTTCGATCCCTGGTAAACACATACAATGCTGGCCGTGGAGACTCACGCCCACCAGCAATCAATACCACATACCACAGTGCTGGGCATGGTGGCTCACGCCTGTAATCCCAGCACTTGGGAGGCAGAGACAGGAGGATTGCTGAGTTCCAGGTTTGCCTGAGCTACATAGTGAGCTCAGAGCCAGCCTAAACTACAAAGCGAGACCCTATCTCAAAAAAAAAAAAACAAAAAAAAAAAAACTTCAGCCAATGGAGAAATGTAGGTCAGAAGCTCTGTTTAGCCCTTTGGAAAAGCGGGTGCTGTGACGTGGTTGGTCTTCACAGCTGCTGTTTAAGGAAACGCCGGCTTTTCTTAGCCAGAGATGGAGGGGAAAGAAAGAGCTGAGCTAAAAATCCAGGAAAACAAAGGAGAAAGTCACAGTTGGATTGCGCAGCTCCTCAGCACATGGAAGATCTCTGGAGAAACCACCTGATGAACAAATGGCAGACCAAGAGACTGACCCACTTCGTAATTATACAGCCCTCATAGAACACATGTGATGTGGGGTGCACACCTGCAAGCTCAGCACTTGGGAGGATCACTGCAAGTTCGAGGCAGCCTGGGCTCCATAGGGAGACCCTGTCTCCAAAAAAATCAACAAATATTAATGTAACAAAAATAGTTCACTAGAAGCCTTATAAAATTGAGTATATATTTTACTTTATAAAGTCTTTGAACGAAGAGCATTTCTTACTCTTATTAACAGACACTCTTGGAAAACACTGATCTTACAAGCATTGAGCTAAATATCTACCCATTTTTCTGCTGACACTGCAACACTTCTTAATTGTTACCCCTAATTTTATTGTAAAAACTTCCACACTGTTACCAATACCTTGAGTGATACGTTCCAAATGGGAATTGGCTGCCAGCCCCATGTTTGTCTGAAGTTAGGAGATGGTTTCCTGGCTATGCCATCAAAAGGCTATGGAACCAAAGAAAAAATGGACCTGCTGGTTTCATAAAAATCAACACTGATTCCTCAAACCGGGTGTGGTAGTGGAGACTGTAATCCCAGCACTCGGGAGGCTGAGGCAGGAGGATCACCATGAGCTTGAGTTCAAACTACATAGTGAGACTCTAACTCAAAAAGATGCAAAAAAGAAAAGCTAAGAGAAGTGCTATGGACCAGCGTGAACAGTGAGCACACACTAACAGGCAGCCCAGGGCCAAGAACCCAACCCCAGGTCACGAGGTGCAGGGTCCCCAGTCAACGTCACCCCAAGGGAAGTGCTGAGAGTCAGCACACAGTGGTCACCGAGTCCCGGGAATGTGAACAGCAGAAAGACAAGCAGATCAGCAGGCCTGCGAGGAGGAGAAGGGGGAGGGGGAGGGGGAGGGCAGGGGGAAGGGGAGGGCAGGGGGAGGGCAGGGCGAGGCTGCGCTGCCCAACTGTGGTCCTGGGAACCCAGGCACGAAGGGAAACTGTTAAAGAGTAACATCTGCCGCCTCCACAGCAGGACACATGGACCTTGGCACTGAGTGGTAAAGGCCACGCTGACAGCAAACATCAAGGACAGAGCGAGGGGTGAAGCCCCACAGCCGCTTACCCAGGCTTGTGCTCTGGGAAAACTTGGTCTGCACAGGAGGCCCCATGACAGAAGATCGCCACGGGAAAGCGGGGTACCAGAAGGCCGGCTGGGGCTACTGGGAGAGCTGACTGCACAGCGCGCATGAGGCCCGGACCAGCCTACAGGACGCCTCCTGCGTCACTCCCCTTACTGGACCAGGCACAGGCGTGCTAGGCTAAAATCCCAGCACTGTGGGAGGCTGAGGCAGGAGAATCCTAAATTTGAGCCCAGCCTGGGCAACTTAGGTCTTTAAAAAAATAAAAAGAGCTAAGCTCGGGATTTAGCTCAGTGGTTCCTGTGTCTGGCTCGCAAGCACAAGGTCCTGAGTTCAAACCCCAGAACTACATACAACAATACCACGCATGCTGGCTCATGCCTTTAATCCCAGCACTCAGGAGGCAGAAGGAGGAAAATTACTGTGAGTTTGAGGCAAATTTGGGCTACATAGTGAGTTCAGGGCCAGCCTGAACTACAAAGCAAGACCCTGACTCAGAAAAACAAAATAAAATAAATAAAATAAAAAGAGCTGGAGGTGTGGCCCAGTGAAAAGGCCCTGGGTTCCACCCCAGTGCCACAGTAAAACAGTATACTGGGTAGGCTTTAAAGGACTAGGGAACTCCATATGCCCCTGTGTACCGAGTTCATATGGTTTTATAACTGAAAGTTTGAAGCCTCGTATACCTGCTTCATAGTTCTCAGCCAGAGCTTAGTTCAGGGAGCCTGAAGCACAGCCTCGATGCTATGACAAACTCCACAAATGCACACATTAAGGGAAACCCCGGGTGAGGGGCCAGGAGGTGGGGGCACACCTGTAATCCCATCTCTGGGAAGCTGAGGCAGGAAAAACTTGAGTCTCCTAGGCAGTTTAAGTCACCTAGTGAGACCCTGTCCCAAAAATAAATATAGTGGAACCATGACTTATGAACTTAATCTATTCTCAAGGGCTGGTTGAAACCCAAGGTGGTCAGTGAAGGTTCAGGCTCCCCGCACAGCCCTCAGAGTGTCCCCTGTGACAGGCAGAGCTCAGTGTCCTTAGCAATGCTGGCCAGGGTTTTTCAATGAAGCCCACATGAGAGAGGATGCTGCCGTGTTCCTTCCAGAGCTCTGTATGCCACCATCAGGAATCAGAAGCGGCTAGCATTTCAGTGTAACTCAAGATTTTGGTCGTTAAGTTAAAAGTAACATTCTGGTCACAACCCAAGTTGTTTGCACCCCAGGCTGGTGGTAACTCGAGGGTCCACTGTACATAAAAGCAATAGATGATTGAGAGCAACAGGGGGTGGGCATAACAACCTCACAGTGAGGGATACACCTGTGCTGAGCACCCACAGGGCCCTAAAGCCCCTGGCACCAGGAAATAAATAAAACAAAAAGGCCCCCACAGCCCCACACTGGGCACCACTCTGTTCCTGAGCCCATGGGGCCTGGCACACTGTGGCTCCCACTCTCAGCAAGCTCAGTACCTAGCAGGCTGGTTAGATGTCAGTCCCAGAGTGTAACCTGTGGACCCCAAGGTTGGGACAGGGATCCACGAGCCCCCAACCTATCTTGGGGTGAGGCCAAGAGTGATCAAACACTTCTACCACAACTAGCACCAGACTAAAGACCAGCAGGAACCTGCCTTCTGTTTAGCAGGCATAAAGGGCTGGCCACCAGGCAATACCAGGCCTCTCTTGGCATGAAGTTTCATACATATTTTTTTTTTTCTGAACAGGGTCTCACTTTGTACTTCAGGCTGGCCCTGAGCTCACTATGTAGCCCAGGCAAGCCTTGAACTCAGCAATCCTCCTGCCTCTGCCTCCCGAGTGCTGGGATTACAGGTGTGAGCCGCCACACCCAGCACATGAAATTTTACTTTGATTTTTGTCATCTTTTGTTTTGGAGAGAGGCTCTTCCTATGTAGTTCAAACTGGCCTTCAATTCAAAACAGATCTTCCTGCCTCAAGCTTGCCAGTGGTGAGATTACAAGTCCGATCTCAGTTTAAAAGCAATGAAGCAGATTTGGATGCGGTGTTGAACCCTGCTCTCAAGTCTAACAGCCCTTTCTCCCCCTGGTTGTCAGGAATTGGCCCTGTTGCATAAGACCCATGTCTGTGCACACTTAACGACATCCTGGAGTGCAAGGCCTCTGAACAAGGCTGTCTCTCAGGGGAGCTCGGCCCTCCGTCTACCCGGACACAGAAGTCGCTGCTGCAAAACCAGCAGGGCTGCAGTTAATACTAATTAAGAGCAGAAACAGGTTCGTTCTTGAATATCTTTCCTCCCAGCCAAGCCCAAGACCTTTCCAAGTGGAAAGTGGCCCAATTTCCTACACTTGAAACAAAACACCCAGGGGCCAGCATGCCTGCCATCCTGCTGCTCTCAAGCACACTCTCCTCCCTGCAGACTGGCCCAACAAAGAGAGGTCACTATCAGAATTTCTGTTGTTTTCTGAGACAGGGTCTGCCATGCAGCCTGGGATGGCCTTGAACTTGGGGCGATCCTCCTGCCTCAGCCTCTCAAGTTCTGGGATGACAGGTATGTACCACCACACCTGGTATAAAATTAGTAATGGGCTGGAGAGGCATCTCTGTATGTGCAGATATCACCACACATGTACTCACACCTTTTCTGTAAAAAGACCAGCATTCCTGTGACAGTGACAGGCCTGGCGTGGGGACGGGAGATAGCTCCTCTGCTGCTTACTTAAGACATCTCAGGCCAAAGGCCTGCGGGGGTGGGAGTGGAACGGAGCCTGCATTGGGCCTTGGCCTGCAGCACCTGGCATCACAGGCGAATCCCAGACTGCCTCATGGGAGCTAGTGAGACGGCACCCAGTGCAACAGGCTGACTTCTGGGGAGATGGAGACAGGGTTTGTGACCAGCCAGACAAGGTGGTGCAGGATGGGCATCCTGGCAACCAGGAGGCTGAGGTAGGAGGATCATAGTTCTAGGCAGCGTGGCTTATAGAACAAGACCCAGTCTCCAAAAGGAAGAAGGGGTTTGTGACACAGGCTGAGGGCCTGGTATGCTGAGCCTCTTTTCATGCCTCGGGCCATGGCAGGATTCCTGTTTCAGAACAGGGACAGAAAGTATAGGGGGAGGGTTTCCAGGGACACAAGACACAGCTTACACTGTATCCTACCTTTCGGCCACGGACAGCCCTCAAGGTACGAGCACAGTGCCACCCATGCCTATCATGCTGACAGGAGGCTGAGAGTTCAAGTCCAGCCTGGGCAACCTCACGACTTCATAGACCCTGCCTCAAGGTAAAACATAGGGCTGGGTGCAGCTAGTGCAAAGGCTGGACTCAGACCCTGGTGCTACTGCAAAAATAAAAACTTAAATGTGCTCAGACAGACAGGGCAACCGACCAGGGTCACTGACACTGACCTTCTCATAGGGCAGCTGTTGCCAGGCAGCAGCTGTGGGACGGAGAAGCTGTTCGGGCTCTGGGCACCCAGGCTCCAAAGACACAGGGCCATGGGCCTCCACCAGGGCGCCAGTGGCCAGCAAGTGGGTGGCGCTGGAGCTCAGCACAGGGCAGGGCCAGGCAAGCTGCAGCTCCCAGGCTCCAGCTGCGCCCTTCTGGACAGGAAAAGAGCCCTCACTCCTGCTGCAGGCCCAGGGGAGCCAGCCGCCCTCCCGATAGCCTGCTTCTCTCTCTCTTCTTCTCTTGACATTTTGCAATCGGTTCAGGAGACAGGCACTTGATTCCCAAAAGATGAAAGACCTGTACATTTCAAGTCACTCCAACCAGGAGACAAGGCTGCGGACCAGAGGGTGAAGGCATCAGGAAGCAAAGAAACTAAGAGATTCAGCACAGAAAATATGATTTGGAAAGAAAAAGAAATAGCATGTATATAAGGGGAGGGGGGTTGTGGGTGGGTAGGGATATGGGTAAAAATGAGAATTAAGTTCTATCATATCCTGGTACAAATTCCCCAATGTTGAGTGTGATTGTGAGCTGTCTATAAAATGTACCAATAATGAAGTCAATAAAAAAAAAAGATTCAGCACAAAGCTTTTGAAAACAGATCAAGGGCAACAGGGAGCGGAAAGTTTTCAATCCCTCAGTCTGAGAGAGCTGCTCCCAGCCTGCACCTCTTACAGAGGAAAGGACCAGGCCCGAGGGGAGCCCCACAGCCTCAAAGGGGAGGGTCCTGAGAGTCACCCAGCTCCGTCCTCCTGTGTCTCTGCCCCAGAGCTTGGGCAACACCCCAGACCCCCGGGGTGTTCAAACCCCCTCCAAACAGAGAAAAGCAAACACCTGGAGGTCTGGAAATGAAAACAGGCCACACCCCAGACTGGCTGTGCTAGCACCTTCCCGCCCTCCCTGCACACGAGGGTGCACAGGGTGGAAGGAGAGGGGTGCAGACATGAGCGAAGAAGACCTCCTCTCCCCTCACTAGGTGGGAAGTCAGCTCTGCCTCTCACAAGCCTGTGTTTTCAGCACTCTGGGAGGCTGGGGCAGGGGGCTCACAAGTTCAAGCCCAGCTTGGGCAATTGAAACGAGTTAGTGAGAACCTGTCTCCACCAGGGCTGAGGTGTGGCTCCCCTGAAGGGCCTTATCCAATCCCAGGACCAGGAGAACAGTCCTTACCCACGGAAGGGGGGGGCAGCATGGACTTAGCGTGATCAGATTACACTTTGTACCCCGAGGGCCGCTGCTGTCACGGGGCAGAAACTAAAACAGAGGAGGGTTGCGTCTGGGGTGGGAGTGGGACGGTGGTGTCCTCTGTTCCCTGGCGTCCAGGGTGTTGGGCCAGGGGAAAACACTCGCCTGTGCCCGCACCCTGGTTCCCAGTCCCGTGCACTTGGCACACGGTGGATCGGGGTGAGGAGTGATCCGTGCATGTGCCCGCCATCTGCAAGGCCAAACTGCAGGAATAACGGCTGGCTGGGGTGGTAGGAAGGCGGGACTCAGTGCACTCATAAGCGGGGCAAGGGGTCCTGGGGCCCACAGGCCTCAAGGGCGGCAGCCACTTAGTAGCCTTTCCAAGCCGGGGGGGGGGGGCAAGGAGGGTTTCCCCTGGACCAGTCGACGCTGGGAATGCAGCGGTCTCGCACAGGTCCCTGCGCGGCCACCCAACGCCCACAGGTGGGCACGCGCCCGGGACTACGTAGGGGAACCGGGACCCAGAAGCGAAGGACTCAGGTCAGGGCGGCCTCCCCCCATCTCGTCCCCGCCCCGCCCCCGCGAGCCTGCATGCGCCCAGGCACGTAGGACTCAGAAAGCGGGCGGCACACGGCGCCACCACCCGGCCACCACCCGGCCACCGCCCAGCCAGCCCGGCACCCCGGCACCCCGCACCCCGCGGGCTCACCAGAGCCGGCGCGCAGGCTGTCGCGCAAGAAGCGGCCGCTGGACAGGTGCTGCAGGCCGAAGCTGTGCGCCACGCGCTGGCTCACCGTGCCCTTGCCCGAGCCCGGGGGCCCCAGCACCGCAGCGCGCAGCAGCCGGGAGGCCATGGCGAGCGGACCGGGCCGAGCCTGGGAACTGGGGACAGGCCGAGCCGCCCACTCCGAACCCGACGCCACCGCCCCGCCCACCGAGGCGATCCCCGCACGTGGGCCGCGCGGCGTCTCTTCCCCCGGGTCCCCGCCCCCGAGGACCACCCTCGCCGCGCCGCCGGGTCTTCAAGGCTGGCGCCTCTCCCGGGCGAGCGCACCCTGCAGCCCGCCAGGTGCTCAGGCGGAGTCGCCTGCCCCTGCCTCAACCGCTGCGCGAACTCGCGCCTTACATAAGCCGGCCCGAGCTCGGGGCGGCCGGCGCCCCCTCCCCGCCTCGCAGCCCCGCCCCGCCCCGGTGGCCCCGCCCCGGTCCGGTCACTCCCTGCTCTGATAGCCACGCCCACGCCGATGGCCCCGCCCTGGGCGGTCACTCCCCGCCCTGATAGCTCCGCCCCCTCCCACCCCCTCCACGTGCTCCGGAACCGAGGGCGCGGGGCAAGGTAGGGGGTGCCGGGGATGCCGGGGGTGCCGGGGGTGCTGGGGCGCGGAGCACGGCGGACGGAAAGGCCCAGCTCCTGTGCGCCTTGGGGCCGCCCAGCATGGAAGATTGGGGTGCGGCCCAACGTTCCGCGTGTACGGAACCCCTTCATCCTCTCGTTCATTCGTTGGTCCCCAGGGGCCGAGGGAAGGGGCGAACCCCGACCTGTGCCCCCGAGGCCCCCGGGGCCGAGAGCACCAGCGCTGCAGGGCAAATCCCGAGGCCCCGCCCGCAGCCGGCCAGGAGCCACGCAGCTTCGGGACGCGGCGGGGCTCTGCTGCCCGCCCGAGCGCCCCAGCCCCCACGGGGCTCCTTACAGAAGGTGGCTCAGGCCTGCAGTCCCAGTGCCCGGGAGGCTGAGGCGGGAGGACCACTGAGCCTGACCAGCCTGGGCGCCGCCACTGCAGCTGGGTTAACGGGCGAGGCTCCCTGCCACCGTCCGCCCGGCGCGAGTCGGTAAGTTTCCACAGGAAGCCTGGCTCTTCGCCCGCGCACACCGCCTGAGCCGTGGCCCCACCTCGGCCGACCTGGCTCCGCTGGCTGCCTTGGAAATGTCCCTGCCAACGTCACCTGCGGGGGTTGTGGAGCGGTGCCAACCCCTCGGGGCCCTAGGGCTCTGCATAGGGAGCGTAAGTGACGAAACACAGAGACAGGGAGTCCATGAACTCGGGATCTCCAAACCCCTCAGCAGCCGGCAGCCCATCTGCTCAGCGGCGGCTCGGAGGCACCGGCGGCTCGGAGGCAGCGGACCTGCGTCGGTGCTGACCCTCAAGCTCCGTCCGGGGAGCTCTCAATTGTTTCTCTAAATAAAATGTCACAGCCAGTGAGGACTCGTGGTGCGGTCAGAGGTACTTGGCACTGTGCAAACAGTCAGCAATCAGTTGTAAACATACCAGGCGTGGTGACACAGACGTGTGAGCCCAGCACTCTGGAGGCTTAAGCAGGAGGCTGCCCCAAGTTTGAGGCCAGCCCAGGCGCAGTAGTGAGATCCTATCTCAAAAAACTAAAATGGCCATCATCATCACCACTACTAACCATGGGCCAATTATTTGCCCAATTGAATTCAACTCCTGAATTAGTGGGAAGAAATGACACATAACAGGGCAAAGCAGCTCCCAGCGCAGTATAGATGGTGCTGCGAGGCCGTTCTTGCCACCAGCACCGGATCGTCACCTCTCCCTGTTTGTTTCCCGGGGCTTCCACTGCCGAGGGCACACAAAACACGGAGCCTGGCACGGGAAACGACTTGTCCCGAATCACGCACGCTCTTGGACCACGGGCTTCCTGAGCCCAAATGGCTGCGGAGCGTTCTGCCTTCAGCCAGTCAGGGGTGGTGCTGGAGACCCTGACCCAAGCCACAGCGGCTCAGCGCGGTCTCTGCCAGCTGGGGGCCCGTCCTGCAACCCAGGCTTCAGAGCCTCCCTCCTTCCCTCTCCTCTCGCCACGCAAAGGGCAGGAGAGATTCTTGCTCCCTCGGTGAGGCCTGGGAAGGGGCCAGCCCCCAGTTCCAGAGGTCCCCTTTCCAGCCACCAAGCTCTGGGCTCCTGTTTTCTTAAATTCAGTTATTTCTACTCTGCTTTCAAAATTTTACTATAACCTCGCACCTCCTTGGCTTTTGCCTGCTTCTTTTTTCTTATTTATTTTTGACTTTTTGTTGAGACAGAATCTCATTGCATAATCCAGGGTGTCCTTGAACCCTCCCGCCTCAGCCACCAAGTGTTGGGGTTTTAGGGGTGCACTGCCACCCCAGACTTTCCTGTCTCCCACACCAGCAATGAATGGACCTCCTCTGCTGTGTGTGTTCTGCCTGCTGTGCAGGGCTGCATGGGCCCAACAAGGGCCTGTGGGTCAGGGACCAAGGTGCCCGGCAGCGCGGGCCAGGCGACCTCTCTTCTTTGAACCTTTCAGGTCTGGACACCCCATCCCTACAGCGGGAAGCTGACAGGTACTTCTGTGCACAGCACCTCCGAGGCCTCTGGCAGCTCAGGATAAACGCGGCATGGGCACCTGGTGCAGAGCTGTGGAAAGACCTGTAAACCCCGCTCTCAGGAGGCCGAAGCAGGAGGATCAGGAGTTTGAGGCCAGGTTGGACTCTGTAGTGAGAGTTCGACTCAAGCACGTATGCACGTGTGCACAGACACACGCACCAAAATTCAAGAAAGAAAATCCCAGCAAGGCAGGACCTCTCTCCCTGTAGGCCCCGAACAAACATCCGGGGAGCGTGGGCTCTGTCGGAGCAGAATTCAGGGAACCAGGCCCGGGCGAGGCTCTCCCCAGCCTCCTAGCAGCACCAGAAGCAGCGGCAGGGTGGGGGTGGGGTGGGGAGATGGATCCCACAGTGAGGCTGCCCAGCAGTTAAAAACCAAGCATGGAGCGGGCTGGGAGGGAAGCGCGGCCATCTGTCCTCGCTGTGACCCACTTTCTCATCCGCACCCACAGACAGAACTCTTGGGCCTTGCCGAAAACATTTGCAGACGTGGGTGCCTGTCCCTTTCAGGGAGCCTGGCTGGCGTGGTGGTCTGGATGTGACTTTTGCTCGCAGCCGACTGTGTGTGTGTGGGGGGGGGGGGGGGGGGTCACGCTGGCCCCAATACGCCTCCTACAGGTGGCCTTGGGAGGAACAGGGGCAGTCAGCTCACCGGGTTGAGCCAGGACAGATTCGAAGGGTTCAGTCCCTGGCCGGCCAGCTCCAGGCAGGAAGGGTAGGGTCTCACCAAGTGGCCAGGCTGGCTCACATTGCAGCCTCCTGCCTCAGCCTCCGCAGCCACAGGCCTCTTTCTTTCCTGCAAACTTAACTCTGGACACAGGTAACCACCCAGCCGTAAGGGTTGGGACTGAGCCCCCACACCCAGTACTGTTTCTCTTCTTGAGACAGGATCTAGGACTTCATCAGGCTGCCCACACGTATCTCAAACTCCTGGACTCACGCAGAGCTGCCTGCCTCAGCTTCCCTAGCAGGATTACAGCACCTGGATTCAGATTAGTTTTTACAACACAAAGGACTGAAGAAAACAAAAACAGAAAATCTCTCTCTGTGTAAAATGGGGACAAAGAGACAAAACAATTAGCGAAAAACTGAGCAGTGACTTCTGTGTAGGGATCAAAGAGATGCTTCTCTGTGAAGCCAATAGGAGCCGAGTCCTCTGAGCTTTCCCTGCACCTCCCCAGCCTGGATTTCTCAGAAGGTCAGATAAGCAGCTTAGCTCAGCTTGGTGACGTGGAACTGTGTTTTGCATCAGTGACTCCATTTTTATTCTTTGACCTGGTCTGAAGGGTCCTGGTACAAAGGGTGAGTACATACCAGCCAAGCCGGCTCACATGTGTAATAGCAGCATTCAGGAAGCTGAGTCAGGAGGATCCCTTAGAATTTGAGGCCAGTCTGAGAACATTGCAAAATCCTGTCTCAAACCAAAACAACCAAAGGATCAGCCCCAGACAATGGCCTCCTACAACTTCTTTTTCAGCATTACTTATTATTAGTTATTGGGTTTGAACTTTAATTTTGGTCATAAAAAGTTTTAGCAAAGGGCCGGAGGGTTAGCTCAGTGGTTCCGGTGCCTGCCTCACAAGCGCAAGGTCCTGAGTTTGATCCCCGGTAACCACATAGAATGCTGGGTGTGGAGACACACCCACCAACAATCAACACCATATACCACAATGCGGGACGTGATGGCTCACGCCTGTAATCCCAGCACTCAGGAAGCAGAGACAGGAGGATTGCTGAGTTCGCAGCGGCTTGCCTGGGCACCATAGTGAGCTCAGGGCGAGCCTGAACTACAAAGCAAGACCATGTCTCAAAAAAGATTAAAAAAAAAAAAAAGTTTTAGCAAAAATAATCTTAGCACTTCGACTTTTACTGGCTAACTCAGATCCTTGCATTCAGTAATAATAGAATGTGTTTTTGTAAATTGTTTTGTTTTCTTATTGAGTTTATTGATACATTTTAAATACACATTATGATCACATTCATCATTGAGAATTTGTACCTGTACATGCTATATCTTGACGTTTATTTTTCCCATTTGCCTGCCCACCTTTTGCCCCTCCACTGCACACATACATAAGCTTTGTTTCTGTTTTTACCTTTTTGCCATCAATTTTTTCTCTTTCTCTTTTTTTTTTTTTTTTTTTTTTTTTTTTTTTTTTTTTTTTTTTTTTTTTTGGTACCAGGGATCGAACTTGGGCCCTTGTGCATCCAAGTTAGGTGCGGTACCACTTGAACTAAATCCCCAGCCCCTTCTTTCCCTTCTTTGCTCCCTCCTCCAGTTCCCCTCCCCTTTTGGAAATTTTCTTCCTATTTCACAATACCTGTTATACATTTTGGACCTCATGTATAACTTCAGTTTCTCACACTAGAGAAATGATATATTTACATGTGTTTCCATATTTATTTCACTTGTATGGCCTCAAGATTCATCCATTTAGCTATAAATATCTTAAGTTTATCTTTCTTTATGGCTGCATAGTACTCCATTTTATTTTTAATAAACCACATCTTCTTTATCCACTCACCAGATGGCTTTTGGGCTGTTTCCAAGTTTTTGTTTGTTTGTTTGTTTCTTGTTTTTTGAGACAGAGTCTCTCTTTGTAGTTCAGGCTGGCCCTGAGGTCACTATGTAGCCCAGGCAAGCCTCAAACTCAGCAATCCTCCTGCCTCTACCTCCCAAGTGCTGGGATGACAGGCGTGAGCCACCACACCCAGCACTGTGGTATGTGGTTACCGGGGATCGAACTTCTGACCTTGAGCTTGCAAGTCAGATGCTGAAACCACTGAGCTAAATCCCTGGCCTCCTGTTTCCAAGTTTTAACTATTACAAACTGTGCTGCTATAAACATGTGTTGCTGTGGTACAATGCTTTTAATTCCTTAGTTAATGCACCTAGCAGGGAAATAGCAGAGTCAAATGGGACCTCTAGAGACAGGGTCTCCCTATCTCTATGTAACCCAGGCCGCCCTCAGACTATAGGCAACCCTCCTGCCTCAGCCTCCTGAGTACTGGGATTACAGGCATATGCCACCAAGCAGTAATGAAAATTAAAGCTAGAGCCTGAATTTACAGAGGATAAAACCTTTAATTGGAACATTGGAAGACAGGAGAATCCTGAGCTCAGATGGCCAGACGGAGCTCACCCTGGGCTGGTGCAGACTGGTCACTGCAAGACCAGAAGCCGGCAGCTGGGTCTCAGGTGTCCTCCCAGGAAAGATCATTGGCCGGGGTGGGGGGGGTGTGTCTCAGCCATGCGGGCTCCGCCATCCCTGGAAACCAGGTGACCGTGGGTTTGGGACCATGATTGGAGGCTTCGGGGTGCAGCTGTCCTGAGGGGGGATCGTGTGTACTCAGGACAAGTCCACCAGTGGCCCAACTTCTAGACAGTAGCTCCTTGTGCGCAGGGGAAGGAGCCATGGAGATTGACAGCAAGGGAGGGCCTGGGGTGCAGGGAGGCTGGCTCTGCTTCAGTTACCTGCTCAGCGGGGGTGGGGTGGCTCATGGGAAATGGCTTCAGTCCTGGGGTCCCAGAAAGAGCACAGAGCCCACTGCCCTGGCCCTGCGGTGGCCCTGACCACTCCAGGACGCATCACAGCTATGACGCCTAACAACGGTAGTATTTATGCTTTTCTGTAAGATTGAGGATTTTATTTGTGCTTTTGGACTGGGGACCGAGCCCATGACCCTCATACGGAGCCCTGTCCTCATCCTTTCTTCTTTCTTATTCCTTTACTGTGACAGAGGATTTGCTGTCACTGAGTTGCCCAGGCTGGATTTGAACTTGCAACGTTTCTGCCTCAACCTCCCAAGTTCCAGGATTACAGGCGTGTTCCACACACAGTGTGGCCTTTACCTTTCACCTGTGAATGGGCCACTTTCTCTCCTGTAAATTGGGGTCCTCTGTGAGTGTACCCCATCCTACTGTGCATGGTCCCCTCCTGCACACCAGCAAAACAAGAGCATACACTTCCACACAGACCCTCTGTGACTTGGAAATTAGGCCACCTCCTACTGCACAGGGGCTTCCTGCAGTGGCTGTCCTGACTGGCACAGCACCTGACACCTTCATGTCCTGCTACAGATGGTTACTTCCAAACCTTTCTTTTGTTTTTGTTTTTGCTTTTGTGCATTTGGTTGTTGAGACAGAGTCTCATTATGTGGTTCCAGGCTCCTCCAGGTCTTGGTGACCCACCTGCCTCAGCCTCCCGAGTGCTGGGGTCACACATGCATGGCACCACACCAGTCCTGCTTTAATGCTTTCAGTCCGTCCTTGGCTGAGCCCAGGGATGCCCTGGCTGAGGGCTGGTCAGGGCCCAACAGCTACAGTCCTCTGGAAGTCGCAAGCCCAGCACTGGGCACCACTTGCCTCCCTGCTGCTCGGGTCTGCTTGCCGCCAACCAAAGCTGTGTATTTTCCTACAAACATCTCTCTTACTATGGTAAGTCGTCCTGTGATCCCTGGACATGGAGGCTGAGGCTGGAGGATTGTCCCAAATCTGAGGCCAGACTGGGCTACACAGCAAGACCCTATCTCCAAAAAGAACAAAGCTTGCTCAGTAACTACCAGGCAGCTATTAAATTATGCCTGTTGTTTTTCCACTGTGGGCATTTTGGTTAATCTGGCATGTTGAGAAAGGGTTGAACAGTAACACATTAATTTTAAAATACCTGGGCTACAAAATTTATGACTAAGCATTTCTCTTTTCATGGTGTGATTTAAATCTGTTTTACTTAAAATGTTGCTGCTGTTTCTGTTTTGCGGTAGTTTTTCTTGGTTTTTGGTGGTTGAGACAGCTTCTCACTGTGTAGTCCAGGCTGGTTTGAACGGAGTGGTTTTCCTGCCTCAGCCTCCTGAATGCTGGGATTACAGGCTGAGCCATCACGCTGGCTGGCACTGTATTTTTAGCTAACTTGATTGTGGGGAGAGTTTTCCTGTTACGGACCTGGCAGTCAGTCTTCCCTGTCAAGCTGGCAGTCGAGTCCAGGCTCTTCCTGTCAGGGAAGATCTGACTGCATTTTTCTATGCAAATAAACATGTTAAGCTGTGTCTCCATGACAACCATCTTGCTTCTGAATTCACAGAACCTCGAGGAGAATGTGCTTCATTCTCTGCGGGACTCCTGCGTGTCTACATCACAAACCGTCAGAAGGACAATAGCCAGGGGACAGAAAGGCCAAGGTGGTTAATAAAGATCGTCATTGTGCCAGGCAGGGTGGCACCCACCTGAGTCTCAGCTTCTCAGGAGGCTAAGGCAGGATTCCCAAGTTTGCGCCCAGGCTGGGCAACTTAGCAAGCCCCTGTCTCCAAATGAAATAAAATAACATAAAATCAAAAGGGTCCAGGGATGTCACTCAGTGCAGATCACACACACACACACACACACACACACACACACACACACACACACACACACTGTCCTCATATGGTTTGGTTTTGTGCTTTAAAATGGTCTTGTTATGTATCTCAGGCTGGCCTAGAACTCAGGGTGATCCTCCTGCCTCAGCCTCCTGAGTGCAGGGATGACAGGCATGCCCACAGGGTCCAGCCTCCCGGGACTAATTCTTGGTTTCATCCAGGTGGGCAGTTTGGTGAGTCCAGCACTGCAAACTTCCCCAGGGACCACAGAGCACCTGGGGACCTGTAGGATTGTTCCCTGACTTTCCAGGTCCTGCCCACCATCTTTTAAAACCTCTGCCCCAACCAGCGTGGTCCTGACTCAGCATGAACTCCACAGCGGTGCCAGCCTCTCCCTGTGTTGCTATACCCCGGAAGTTTCCTTAACCTCCCCACCTTTGCCAGGACGGACCAGACAGGGAGCACTGGCTGCTGTCCACATATCCAGTGCAGGGACCCCCAGCCCAGCCTTGTCCTGGGACCAGACACTGGAGCCACCGCCTAGGGGACCACAGTGTGGAGGGGCAGCAGGGGCGGGGCCTAGCGACACCCAAGGGCCACCTCCAACCACTCAGCTCTCTTTGTGTTTCTTAATTGTTTTCTCTTCCTTTCTTTCTAGGGATCAGGGACTGAACCCAGGCAATTGTCCATGGAGGTGTGAACTTGGGGTCACCCTGCCTCAGCCTTCCAAGTAGTAGGGATCCCAAGTATTGGTGCCACACCCAGCCCTGCATTTTCTAATAACAGTATCTTTGGGTCTGAGAGTGGATTAAGAGGTGAGTTGATCAGAGACACACATCTAGGAAAGGGTCCTTAACGCCAAAACCTGTGCTGTTTTTGTTGGCTGTTGTTTTTTGTTTTTGTAGTACCAGGCATCGAACTCTGGCCCTTGTGTGTCCAAGGTTGGCGTGGTACCACTTGAGCTAAATCCCCAGCCTGTTTGTTTTGTTTTTTGAGGCAGGGTCTCACCATGTAGCCCAAGCCAGCCTCCATCTTGAAGTGATCTTCCTGCCTCAGCCTCTCAAGTGCAGGAATTACAGGCATGTGCCACCATGCCTGCTCTATAGTTCTCTTCATACTCATGGTTTTAGACATTTTTGCTTACATACCCTCAAGGTTGCCATATAATACATTTTTCCTTTAAGTTTTAAGGTTGACATATTAAATTTTTTATCATTTAGCTTATGTAATTGTAAAGACCATAATTTTGAAAGAACCCAGTGAGCCATAAAGCAAGGGGGTTAGAATAACACAGCTAATTACAGACTAAGCAAATTGAGCCAGGTGTGATGGTGCACGCCTGCCATCCAGCACCCAGGAGGCTGAGGCAGGAGGATCACCATGAGCCCCAGGCCAGCCTGGGCTACACAGTGACACTCTATCTCAAAAGACAAACAAAAGCCACCTCAAGTAAACAAATGAAGTGAATCAATTCTGTTCCCAAAATAAATTATTAGTTTTGCACAAGTCATGGCCACATTCCAAGCCAAGCGGCTTGACTCAAGCCAAGTGTGGCTCTCCCTCACCATGGCCAGCTGCTCAGCTTGAGCACAGCACTGCAGGTGCCTCAGTCTCCCCTCTGGGGAGCAAGGTTGAGGACTCCCAGCCCACAGGACGGGAGCTCCCAGCAGAGGATCCGGGGCTGGGAGGCGTCACATGCATGGCCAACACCAAGCAGTGCAGGAGCCCAGGAGAAACCCCAGCAGCACTAACCCAGCGGTGGGGGGGGGGGGGGCTGCACGCAGTGTCTGGAGGAGCTGCCGAAGGGACGAGCTGCCAAAGGGACGTGCTGCCCCAGGTCCCCGCCTCCTGCGCTCAGGAGCCTGCTGTGTCTCCCACTGCCTGCACCTCAGAGGGACGTTCAGTGCTGCGCTCTTTGAGGCAGAGTGTTCTTGAGGTTCGGGGCTGCCAGGCCTCGCGCTGGGGTCAGTGGGCCACCGCACCAGGCACTGCCGTCCAACCGACGTCTTGGTGCCCCAGCCGAGTCTATTTTCTCTGCGCTGCACCTTCTCAACGTCGCCCCCTAGGGGCAAAGCCTGGATCCTGGGGTTCAAAAGAGCTCCTCAGCTGCCCGCGGTGAACAGGCACAGAGACCGGCTTCGCTCAGGTTTCCGTCTGAACATGCCCCGGAAGATCGAGAGGAAAAGCGTAAGCCATGATCCAGCCTCAGCTCCCTCAAGAGGAAGAGGAGTGGAGGACCCTGTGTTCTCTTTGGCTCTCAACTGAATCAGAAATAAAATGGAGGGTGGTGTGGTGGCACAAGCCTGTAATCCCTGCACTGGGGAGGCTGA
>PVIC010004001.1:0-65323 GCA_004025085.1 Thryonomys swinderianus | reverse complement strand
CAAAGAGGGAGGAGCCAGGGTGAGGCTGGAGGTTCCAGGGCGTCAGCGCTGAGGTGGGGCAGGAAGCTGGGTAGGGATGAGATGGCCCCGAAAGGGAGATGGTGCGGTGGGCAAAAACCAAAGGCCTCAGAGAGGGCTCCTGGGGGCACAAAGGAGGCAGGAAGAGCACTGCAGTGTGGGGTCAGGGAGACTTATACAGAGGGGCTGGAGCAGGATCTTGAGGGGAGGCTGTGATGCTCACTCTTGCCAGTGGGGCGGGTGAGGGTGGCCTCTCAGTCCTGCCCGTTCCTCCATCTGGGACCTTTCTGCAGACTTCCTCATGCACAAGCTGACAGCCTCAGACACGGGGAAGACTTGCCTGATGAAGGCCTTGCTAAACATCAACCCCAACACGAAGGAGATCGTGCGGATCCTGCTCACCTTTGCAGATGAGAACGACATCCTGGACCAGTTCGTCAACGCCGAGTACACCGAGGAGGCCTATGAAGGTACCCTGTCCCTGGGGCCGTGTGGATGGGTGTCTCCGGGGTTTCCAAGGCCACTGCCAGCCATGCCACACAGAAGCTTTGCTGCCAGCAGGCCGCCCCAGCACGCAGCACGGGCCGGGCAGGCAGTAGGTCATCCGCTCCTCCTTCCTTCTTCCTGGCCTTGCCGGTACCATGTACTGGGGGAACAAATCAGATCAAGGCCGCTACTCTAGAAAGATAATTTGAGACAGAAAATTCTATGAAAATAGATTAAAGGAAGTTAAGGGAGCAGAAGGAAACAGAGTGGGTAAGTTTAGAGCAGATGGACACAGAGGTTCCTTGGGCTGCAGGATGAGAAGGATCTAGAGGCAAACAAGGCTCAACCCTGGCATGTGCCAGCCAGAACACGGCGAGGAGGCTGAGGTGCTAGGCAGGGCCCACGGAAGGCAGCTGTCTGTGTCATTATCACCACCACTCCTGCATCCTTTGGGCCTCAGTTTTGTGGCTTCCCTTGTAGGTGGGCCGTAGAGACAGGCTAGGACTGGGGATATAGTCAGTGAGGAGTGCTGGCCTAGTGTGCATGAGTCCCTGGCTTTGGTTACTAGCACTGAAAGAAAAAAAAAATGGGACTCTATGGTGAATAATCTATAAGATATATGCTCAATGTACTCCTCTGAGGTCTGGACCCAGTAACTGCCTGTTAAGATTAGACACTTTTGGCAAAGATGATGGCTTAGCACTGGCCTGTGGATATGCCAAGGGCTGCCAGGCATTGCAGTTTTCCAGGTAGGAGGCTGGCTTGGGCCCTTGAGCCTCCTCATGGGAGAAAGTCATTTTGACTTATTATGTGAACTCTGCAGGCTTTGAGATGAGATTTTGTTACATTTAAGAAAAATCTAAGAAGCCCTGGAAAGACTGCTGGAACTGAGTGCGGAATGCACATGGAGCTGCCTGGCAGGCAGAGCAAAGAGAGAAACTGGATAAGTCGTCCAGTGTTTTCAGTCTGTCACGAGGGAGCTGACACTAGTCCTGCAGAGAGCCGGGTGTCAGACCTGCACCCTTGTCTTGATTCTATTTCACAGTCTCCTTGCATTCCCTTGTCCTTGTCAGGACCGCAGGAACATACATCCTCTCATCTTCCAGCAGTAGGCTCCTCCAGCCTTTTTTTGAAAATAGGGTCTTGCTATGTAGTGCAGGCTGGATTTGAACTCACTATGTAGCCCAGGTCGGCCTCAAACTTGTGATCTTTCTGCCTCAGCCTCTTGACAGCACAGATTACAGGAGTGCACCACAACCCCAGCTCAGTAGGCTCTTTCTGCGGGCAGCACTTCTTAGACATCCCAGAGGATGGGTGGAGTGAAGACAGTCTGTGACCCAGGGTCAATTCTCTAAGGCTCTGAGATTTCACAGTAGTGACAGTGGATTTTTTTTTTTGAGTGAGTGAGTGAATGGAAATTATTAATGTCTATTTGGGCTTTTGACCATTACCTCTCTGCTTTGTTCGTCTCCCCTTTCCCCTTCCTTCTTTCTCGAACTCGCCTCTGGTCTATGGGTTCTCAGGGGGCGGCACTCTGGTGTCTGGAGGGGAAGAGCAGGTGGTTTACTCCTTTCTCCCCGGAAACTCACCTTACAGCGAACACTTTGCCCCTGATGTTGCCGTGGTCGGTGATTTTGGACAGTCCCATCTCTGGACTGAGGGGCCGCAGCACCAGCGGGGCCGGTGTCTCAGGGTCTCAGGCTCTAAGAGGACCCCTGCACATCCCCGCCCTGTCCACAGGCCAGACGGCGCTCAACATCGCCATCGAGCGGCGCCAGGGAGACATCGCCGCGGTGCTCATCGCCGCGGGCGCCAACGTCAACGCCCACGCCAAGGGGGTCTTCTTCAACCCCAAGTCCCAGCACGAAGGCTTCTACTTCGGTGGGTGCTGCCCTGGCAGACAGCTCTGGAGGGGATGAAGGGAAGAGGAGTAGGGAGTGGGGGGAAGGGGTCGCTCTGCGCTCTGCTGGACAGACAGGACGGTCCCTGCTCCAAGTGGCTCTAGCGGGCTGGAAAGAAGACAGTCCGATGCCCCTGAGGACAGAGGCTGACGGGAGGCAGTGGGGTCAGACCCATCTGAGGGGAACCCCAGGGGCCACCGAGAGCGGGGCTGGGAGGCAGCGCGGGGTGCTAGAGTATCACCGGATGGCCTTAGAGGGCACGTGGACAGCTGGACGTGGGAGCACAGACCTGGGAGGGCATCGGCGGGGCAGCCCTGTTCTACAGGGGAGCAGCGATTCCGGAGGGGAGACGACCTGCCTGGCTAGCAAGGCCTTGACGTGGGTCAGTGTCCTGGTTCCTTCCAGCTCTGGCCTCTGGGCTGCAGACCAGTCACAGAGGAGAGGAGAATTTCACACTCATAAACTGGGGAGAGGGGGCTCCCGGAGCCACGGGCTTAGATATGACAGCCTAGAAAGAGTCAGAGTCTCCAAGAAGCACTGATACTTGAGAAGAGGGGAGCTGTGCCGTGGAAACAGCAGACAGAGCGCAGTAATGGAAACTCTGGCCACAGCAGACTATGGCTGAAGACAGGCTGAGCAAAGTCCGTGTTCTGAAAGACGGAAACAAGGAGGGCTGCACCAGATACTTTGAAACAGTCATCTTTGGCCACAGCGATTAACGACAAGAGTGCAGTCCGTGTGAGAGTGAACAGAGACGGGTCTTAGGCAGATGTCTTTGTACAAGTACTTTTTGCATAAGGTCCTTCTGACCTCTATCAGCTTATGGTTCTGGCAGAGTCTATTGTTGATAGCTACTATCGAGATATCATGTGTAAAAAGCCCTTCTTTCTTAACCTCCCGGCTTTATTTCCTTTTCAGTTTTTTTTTTGATGGGGTTGACACAAGTGACTCCATTTTGACTCTGACAAGGGTCATATTACTTCCACAGATGCTGTGATTGAAAAAAGTTCAAGTGTGCTATTTAGATACAGAGAAATTCACCCACTTTAGTATATTGTGTTTAGAGTTATGTGACCACCACCAGACTGGGGCTCTATTAGGCCAAGACATTTCTTCAAGCGATTTATATGGAAACCCCTTTATCCCACCCCAGCCACCATTCAATAACCACTGACTTCTTTTCTCCTCTGGGTGCTTTTCACTCAGTAGGGCTAGATGGGTCTGGTGTCCTGGAGGAGACAAGTCTGGCATCCTGGGATGAGGAGAGGGACCAGGAGGGAAGTGGGAGCCCTCATGTCCAGTCCTGGTGCTGTTCCTGGTGTCTTGTGACCACTTAGGAGTCGCTTATCTTCTCCTTTCTTAGGAAAAATACGTTGAGTGCTTACGATCTGCATCGGGCTCTGTTCTGGTGCTTGAAATCTTATCAGTTAACGAAACAAAGATCTCTGCTTTCATGGACTTATATTCTAGGCGTGGAGAAAGACCATCACTAATAAACACTATCAATAAGAATTTATAGCCGGGCATGATGGCTCACGCCTGTAATCCCAGCACTCGGGAGGCAGAGACAGGAGGATTGCTGAGTTCGAGGCTTGCCTGGGCTACATAGTGAGCTCAGGGCCAGCCTGAACTACAGAGCGAGACCCTGTCTCAAAAAAAAAAAAAAAAAGAATTTATAGACTGTGTTAGAAAAAGTGCTATTGAAAAAAAGTGTGAAGTAAAGCAGAGGAAGAGGAACCGGAAATTCTGTCTAGAGTTGGAGGGAGGAGGACTTTCAGTTGTGATTAAGGCGATGTCTGACCCAAGACTCGAAGGAAATGAAAGAGTGGGAAATGTGAGGCAGATCTATACATGCAGTGTGCACAGCCTGTGCAAAGGCCCTGAGGTGGGAAAGTGCTTGGTGTGTGTGAGGACAAGGAAGAGAGCCATTGTAGGGGAGGGAGGGAGAAAGGAGGAGAGGTGGTTAGGAAACCTAGGGCTTGAGGACTATTGCTGAACTTGGGTTTTTATTCTGGGTAAGGTTGAACGCGTGAACAGTCAGTTCGGCTGCTGCGCTGAGCATATGGGGATGGAGAGGTGGGGGCGGGAGGGGGGGCAGGAGATCAGCAAGGCAGCTATTGGCAGGATCTAGCACTGGCCTCCCTCGGGACAAGGAGCAGATGAGAAGGTCAGGTAATGCCAGAAGCAGGGCTGCTGGCGTGTCAGGTTGTGGGCTCGAGTCCCGGAGCCCGGGAGACATTGCCTCTGAGCCTCGGTGCTCCCCTTTCTCCAGGTGAGACACCCCTGGCCCTGGCCGCGTGCACCAACCAACCTGAGATCGTGCAGCTGCTGATGGAGAACGAGCACACGGACATCGCTTCGCAGGACTCTCGCGGGAACAACATCCTGCACGCCCTGGTGACGGTGGCCGAGGACTTCAAGACCCAGAACGACTTTGTGAAGCACATGTACGACATGATCCTACTGAGGAGTGGCGACTGGGAGCTGGAGACCATGCGCAACAACGACGGCCTCACGCCGCTGCAGCTGGCTGCCAAGATGGGCAAAGCCGAGGTGGGGCCATGGCTGCGGGCGGCCGGAGGCCGGGGAGGCTCAGCTGCCCCTCTGCTAGGCCTCGGGCTTTTCTGAGGGTGCCATAGCCATAGCCTCAGCCCTGGGAAGGATCCACCCTTAGGTCCAGAATGGAGTTGTGGCCTAAGGTGGGCTTATTCTTGGAGATGCAGCCTGTGGATCCCACTGTGGGTTTTTTTTTTTTTTTTTTTTTTTTTTTAGTCAGAGTCTTGCTTTGTAGTTCAGGCTGAGCTCACTCTGTAGCTCAGGACACGCCTTGAACTCAGCAGTCCTCCTGCCTCTGCCTCTGCCTCTGCCTCCTGAGTGTTGAGATTATAGGCGTGAGCCACAATGCCCAGCACTGTAGTGTGTGGTACTGATTGCTGGTGGCTGTGAGTCACCATGGCCAGTGGTGTTGTATGTGGTTACTGGGATCGAACCAGGGACTTTGTGCTTGCTAGGCAGGCGCTGGAACCACTGAGCTAAATCTCTGGCCCTCTCCCTGTGGACTCTGATCCCACACTCTGTGGCTCTGATCTCTGTCCAGGGATTTCCTTGCTGAGGCCAGAGTGGGGAGCCCTGAGGCTGGGGTGACACATATCTCATGTGCTTGGCATCTGAGCCTCCCTGGCTGACGAGGCACCCGAACAGAGGATGGGTGTCTGGCCCAGGAGCTCTTTGGCTTTCTATGAGGACAGGAATTCTGCATGGCTGCTCTGGCTCCAGAGCCAGGGGCTTGCTGCTCTGGGATTACAGAGTGACCCCAAGCCAGTGGATCAGGGCAGAGCTCTGCACCACAACATCTCCAGCAGAGTGTGGCTGCCGGACCTCGGTGCCTCCTGTGATGTGGCTGAGAAACTCCAGGCTGAGTTGAGAGCCTGGGTGGAGTCTCGGGTTGTGCTGGGCTCAGATCTGTATCAGGGGCTGGAGTCCGAGGTTAAAGTCAAGGCTTGGGTTGTTCTCGGGACAAACCCAGGGGCCTGAGCCTCTGCCGCAGCTCGGAGCCTGGGAGGCTGCAAGAGAACACTGTGTACACTCGCACCTCCCAGGCCAGCTGCCCGAAGGGCCTTGGCTCTGCCCTGGGGCCAGGGCTGGGGACCACAAGGGACCTTTTTATTCTCTTGTGGGGGGAGGAGAATGGAGAATGGCTTCCACAGAGATGGATTGTGTGCCAGCCTCCCTTCCCTTCCCCTCCCGCCCCCGGTCCAGCTCTCTGGGACTTAGTGGCGAGTCAGATGGCAGCTGCAGTTTGAGCTCATCCCTGCCGATCCCTGTGACATGTGCTCTCCCTGCCACCCGAGCCAGGGAGGCTGCTTCCTGCGTGCAGGCGATCCAGGACCCCAGCCTCCATTCAGTGGCTGACCCTTGCTCTGCTTCCTGTCCCCAGATCCTGAAGTACATCCTCAGCCGTGAGATCAGGGAGAAGCCGCTCCGGAGCCTGTCCCGGAAGTTCACAGACTGGGCGTACGGGCCGGTGTCATCCTCGCTCTATGACCTCACCAATGTGGACACCACAACAGACAACTCTGTGCTGGAAATCATCGTCTACAACACCAACATTGACGTGGGTCTCCTGGTTGTGTACTCGATGGCAGGCCAGGGGCTCAGGGCGACTGGAAGGACCCGATGCAGCCACCCAGTGTTTGTGTCTCCTGGTCCTTTGTCTCAGTGGCAGAGCCAGGCACGGGAAGGTCAGGGCCTGGGGCAGCCCTGGGCCCCGCTGTCCGTAGGCAGCCTCACACTTAGGCCCTGGTGTTAAGGGTCCCGGGCAGTTCGGGTGTGGGTGAGGCCCGGGTGGTGTTGACCTTCTCCATCTTGTTTCTCTCCCGCCTCCCCTGTGCTTGGACTCCTCTCCTCCCCCAGCCCCAGCTCCACGGAGCACAGAGCTGGCACAGTTCAAGTTGGAGAGGCTGGAGAGGGGAGATAGCGAAGCCGGAGGTGAAGAGAAAGGGGCAACTCCAAGAGGTTTTCAGCTTTTGGGTAAAGAGAGGAAGCAGGCTGGGTCTCCAGCCTCTGTAGCTTACCAACTACTCTGCTTCCTGGAGCCTGCTTTGTCCAGGGTCTCCCCAGGCCCTCACTGAAGCCTGGCTGGGAGGACAGGGATTGTCCTGGTTTTGTAGATGAGGATTCTGAGCCTAGAGAGTGTTAGGGGGCTGTCCTGAGGTCACATGGGGAAGGGAGCAAACTGGGACTTTTCCGAGCTCTCATGTGCATTAGATTGTCCTGCTGGGAGCCCCAGGCTCCTGGGGTATTTGGCGGCTGCTGCCATGCACTGGAAGGAGCCCCAGGAACTGGAAATTACCCTCCCCACATTTCCAGCTGAACCAGTCCACGGCACACCATGACTGGCCCTGTTCTGCCAGGGGCCCCAGTGACTCAGAGCTCTTTTGAAAAATGGTCCCTCCCTGGCTCCCTCACTTCCGTGGTGACTGGAGTCCTTCCAACCCCCCCCCAGAACCGGCATGAGATGCTGACCCTGGAGCCCCTGCACACCCTGCTGCACATGAAGTGGAAGAAGTTTGCCAAGTACATGTTCTTCCTATCCTTCTGCTTCTATTTCTTCTACAACATCACCCTGACTCTTGTCTCCTACTACCGTCCCCGGGAGCAGGAGGTATGTGGGTCCTGGGGCCGGATGGGAAGGTCAGAGCTGGAGGAGCTGGGGGTTGCCCCATTTGTAGACAGGGAAACCGAGGCCAAGGGAGTTGCGTGATGTCCTCCAGTCATCATCCCTCAGAGTTTCTGGGGGACTGAACATATCTTTGGAGGTTGGTTGGGCTAAACTCTAGGTGCTCAGCCCCAGGCTGACTCACGTTACAGGGAGAGTTGAGGAATTAGGTACTCAGGCTCTGCCAGGCTTTCTGTCTGACTTTGGAAAGGATTGCTTGTGTTGTGAGTGCTACAGAAAGTGTGTGTGTGTGTTTGTGTGTGTGTGTGTGTGTGTGAAGTAGGGATGGCTGGTCAATCTCAACACTGGGCTTTGGTTTCCCAAAACCAAAGCCCAACATTAGGCTTTTGGTTTCTATCACTGGGGGCACAGTCTGGGCTTTCTTTACGCACGTTAGGAGTAGAGTGATTGGGGAGGTACGTGAGGCTCTGGCACACCAGCTTGCTCTCCTCGTGGGGTTCCCAGTTCCCACTGAGGGAGGGGGCGGGGTGCCCTACCTGCTCTGGCCCTCTGCGGAGATAAGGTTTCATGCTGCCTCTGCTCCAGCTTGAGGGTGTGACCTGTATACGTCATTGTCCCTCCAGAGGGACACTGTCCTTCCTGCTGACTCCCACGTTCATCCTCCACTTTCCTTCCTTCCAGGATCTCCCACACCCGTTGGCCCTGTCACACAAGATGGGGTGGCTGCAGCTGTTAGGGAGGATGTTTGTTCTCATCTGGGCGACATGCATCTCTGTGAAAGAGGTGAGTGGGGCCTCTGAATCCTTCCAGGCTGCTGTGTGTGGCAGACGGGGTGAGAATGGCCTGGGCTCTACCCTTCTCTGCTCTGCCAAGGTGCTGGGGACTTCAGAGAGGCATTTTCTTTCTAAGCCTTAGAGTCCTGAGTTCTCACACAGGAACACAGGAGTCAGGAAGGCCTGTCCTCCTTACCTTACCCTCCCCATCCAGCCATCCGACTGTTTACTCTTTGTCTACACTTCCAGCACTCACTGTCCATACTCCTCTCCTCAACCCAGTCCACCGATCTGATCACCTGCATTCGCTTATGCACACATTCATCCATACAAATATCCGTGTAGATTTACCCACCAGCCTTCCAGTCTTTATTCAACCACCTTTCCATCCATCCACCCACCCATCCATCCATCCATCCATCCATCCATCCATCCATCCATCCATCCATCCATCAGTTCAACCAATTAACCAATGAAATAACTGCTGTACCCTCAGCACTGTCTATGTGGGGCCCTAGAGCAGATGACAAGGATGGAGGAAGTTTTCCTTCTCTGAGTTCACAGGCTGATAAGGACAGTGTACGAGCACAAACACCTAGACTCTCAGTAGACTTTTGAAAGGTTCCTGAGGTGGGCTCAAACCTGTGCTCAGAGGAAAGGAGATAACTTTTATCTAGGAGCTAGGGGCAGAAGAGAGCCTCAGCCACAGAGATGGCGCTTACTGTGGAAGGGGAGAAGAGGGCCCAAGGGTGCTGGGGACAGAGAACAGCAGGGACAGGAAGTCTGGCACATTTGGGAAATGGTAGGTAACTGTAGTGATTGGTTTTGGAGGTTCTGGGATGAGGATGGTGATGAAGAATTAGGGGAGTAAGAATATTTGAAGGAGGATCCGCAGTTGCCGCAGGGGTCACCTGTGTTTTCCAGGCACAGGGTCCCTTCCCTCGCTGGGCTCTGGCTCAGCCTTCACGCATTCACCTGTGCTGAGTCCTGGGAGGCTCCCCTTCCTAGAGCCTCCACAGGGGAGCATGGGGAGGGTGCAGCTCTTCTTTCCTTCCTGGCCTTAGGGCATCGCCATCTTCCTGCTGAGACCCTCCGATCTGCAGTCCATCCTGTCCGATGCCTGGTTTCACTTTGTCTTGTAAGTAGGTCTGTCTCCCTGTCACCACCTCGCAGGCTGGGCTGCGTTCTCTTTTGTGGCTCCTGTATCTGTCTGGGACATCACCTTACCTAGGAAGGGAGGCATATAGAGGCCTGTGGAAAGGATCGAAAGTCCCGGGACAGTGTCCAGTGTCTGGTGGTGATGAGGGCTGACTTCACCTGTCACAGAGCCCTGGGAGTGTGGAAAGTCTTGAGAAGGATTAGCAGTCCTGCTGCTTTTTTTTTTTTTAATACAACAATAATCCGGAGCAGCCTTTCCTAGTTATCCAGGACCTCAGAAAGTTGCCATCTAGGACCTTGGCAGTTTACAATGGAAAGGTCTTGAGAGACTGTACTGGGTCTTGTCTAGATAACCCTGAAGCTCTCAGCAGCCAGGCGGGTTACCCACAGTCTCATGAGGCCTCAGTGGTGTGGAAGACCCAACCCCGTTGTCATTTTCACAGTTGAGGGTCAGTGGCCATAGTGCCCCCGCCACAAAGCCCACCTCTGAATGAGCTCACCTGCTGCTGGCGAGTCTCACATGACCTCTGCCCTAGGTGAACAGAGGCAGACACAGCTTTACAGCTGTGGTAATGAGCAGAAGCTGCAGCTTGAGGTGGAACATGCCGGGCTCCCCAGAGGGGTTGGCCCTGCTGAAACCTCTCTGCTGAGCACTTGGAAAGCTGGTTTATGGGCCTGACCATCTTGGCCTGATATTTCCAAATGCCTAAGTGTTTCATTATGTGTGTACCTGCCTCCCAGAGACATGGACAGTTCTTCATCCCTGTGGGCAGTACCAGATACTGCAGTAAATATTTGGGCAGCTGTGACACTGACCCATGATGTAAGACACATGGGCATTTGTCACCTTTGAGGAGGCATGATGGTTCCAGGTAAAAATCTATTTCTATGGGCAGTGGTGTGGTGCACTGTCTTGGCCTTCTGCTTCTCATTTACTTTGCTGAGGCGGAGGAAGGTGGTAACATCCTTCCTCATTTCAGACCCAAATGTAGTTGATCAGTCAGATGTTTGTTCTTTACGGCACCAGAAAAACGATCTTGCTGGTGTCCTAATTTTGACTGGCTTGTGGAAACTTCTTGATGTTACAAGCAAGAGTATTCTTAATGAGTTGTCTGGAAAAGTAGGAGTGTGTGCACAATTTAATCTTGTATCTTTGGTATATATTGTACACAGAAAATAAAAATTGCCATCTTGACCATGTTTTTTTCTAGTATTGTAGGTTGAACTCAGAATCAAGGCAGGCACAGTCCCAGTGAGCTCAATCTCCATTGCCTTTTCTTTTTGGCCGTACTGGGGATTGAACTCAGGACCTTACACTTCCTAGGCAGGCATAGCCCCACTGAGCTACATCTTGGGTCCCATTCTGACCATTTTTTTTTTTTTTTGAGACAGGGTCTTGCTTTGTAGTTCAGGCTGGCCCTGAGCTCACTATGTAGCCCAGGCAAGCCACTGCGAACTCAGCAATCCTCCTGTCTCTGCCTCCCGAGTGCTGGGATTACAGGCATGAGCCACCACGCCTGGCACTGTGGTCTGTGGTATTGATTGCTGGTGGGCGTGAGTCACCATGCCCAGCATTGTATGTGGTTACCGAATTCAGGACTTTGCGCTTGCGAGGCAGGCGCCAGAACCACTAAGCTAAATCTCCGGCCCATTTAAGTGTACATCTCAAAGCTGTGGAGTTCATCGACAATCTCTAAGATGCTTTGAATCTTGCAAGACTGAACCTCTGTTCTTAGTAAACCACTCCCAGGTCTCTCTGCCCTGGTAACCAGCACTGTGCTTTCTGTGTCTTTATTGCTCACCCTGGGTATCATATAAATGGAGTCAGGTAGTATTTGCCTTTTTGTGACTGGATCTCTCACTTAGCACATATCATATTTTTATTTAATGGAAAAAGAGGCTTTGGGAGACTTTTATTTTAATTGGTTTATAAACATTGGCAGCTTTTGTTACTTTGGCAAAAAATGTAGTCATTCACCACATCCCACTCTACGACAGTAGCTTCTGACTCTAGGCAAGAATCCTATATCATATGGGTGATTCAAAGACTGTTTATGGCCTCCTGGGCTGTGTGCCAGAATCTACTGAAGTCCTTGGGAGATCAGTATTTTTTTTTTTTAAAGTACCTATCCGCTTCAACCATCTAACTGCTGGCCTCAGCTCACCTGTGGTGATGTCATCTACAAAGTGGAGGTGGATCTGAGGCAGCCTGAAGGATCCGTCAGAGTCTGTCCCCGGGGTGACCACCGGGGGTGGGCGTTTGTGGAATCTGAATGTCTGTGCTGTGCTGCTGAGAAGTAAGTAAGGTCTGTCTCCTGTGTCTCCTGAACAGTTTTATCCAAGCTGTGCTTGTGATACTCTCTGTCTTCTTGTACTTGTTTGCCTACAAAGAGTACCTCGCCTGCCTCGTGCTGGCCATGGCCCTGGGCTGGGCGAACATGCTCTACTACACCCGCGGCTTCCAGTCCATGGGCATGTACAGCGTCATGATCCAAAAGGTGTGTGGGAGTTGTGCGTGGGGGCGGGGAGGACACAGAGGGTGTCTGTTTTTCAGGAGGGGAAACTGAGGCCTGGACAGGAATAGGGCTCAACAAGGGGCGGCCATAGATTCCTTTTGCCTTTTGGCTTTGGTCAGAATTTACAAGTCTGCACCTTAAAATGCTCATGTTTATTTTCACCCTTGGGCAGTGGTGTGCTGGAGACTCTTCAACAGTTGCTTCCTGTCACTGTGTAGGGGAGAATGTCTTGGGCATGTAAACGTGATGTATCTATGTGTACACAGATGTGCACAGATAAGTAAGTTGTATGTAGGTCTATAGACATGCACTTACTAGAAATTATAAAATCACAGATTTTACTATACAAAGAAGGTGTAACAGCAATTTACAAATAAGGAAATCTGCAATACACTTGATCCCACATGACCAGTTGAGTCTCACAGAACAATGTGTTGCTTTTATTAAATGCTTACATTTGCTGCCAGCCTTATGTTTGCATTTTACAAATGAATGTGGTTCTCTTCTGGTGTGAATGTTGCTTCCTATTTTATAAGCAGTAAGATGAAAGTGAAATAGTGAAGATTTATGTTGGAATTTTACTTATTTGTCCGTAAGGTGAGCAGTTTCTTTACTAAGTTGAATAATAGTTTGCAAATACTAGAAGGACATCTTGTTGATATTTGTGTGCTATTCATAATGTAATGCTGTGGAAGTAAATATTTAGTTTTTTGGTTTTCTGAAAGAGGCTGGCCTCAAATTCACTATGTACCCTGGGCTGGCCTCTAACTCATGGCAATCCTCCTGCCTCAGCCTCCCTGAGTGCTGGGATTACAGGCATGCACTAACACGCCTGGCAATTAGAAGGACATATTTTAAAATTTAATCTGCCTTAGCATTTCTTCTATTGTAGTCTTAAATCTAGATGTAGATATCAACAAAACACTGAGTCAATCTCTGCCCTGTAGCACTTACCAATTTTCATGAACTGCTACAAATATTCCTCCCACGGGCAATTTCTAGCTACCAACTTTATGTCACTGAACACCAGTTAGGGACAGATGTGCATCATCACAGCTTTTCTGTCACATGACTACAGTAGCTGCAAGAAACTCAAAGCATGTAGTTGAAAAATACAGTAAATGAATTAGGGAGTGATGAATTTTGAACATTTATTATCTTTATTTTAAATACAATTTACTTGTAGGTTTCTCTGATCAAACTTCTTTTGCACTACAAATAATTTTTCCTTCTGCTTTGAGGTACAATCGATAAGACTGTGTAAACTTTAGGTGTGCAGACTGAGGACTGGGTGGATATTGCAAAATGATCACCAATTTCAAGTTGGTTAACACACCCAATGCATAGTTTTTGTTTTTGTGCATGCGTGGTGAGAACATTTAAGATCTCTCTTGATGCATTTCAAGTATGCAATTTGATATTGTTGACTACAGTCATCATGTTTTACATTGGATCCCCAGGACTTACTCATCTTATAACTGAAAATGTGATTTAGTTCTTAATAATCACTATGCTTAACACCCAATGCCCAAAACTCATCAAAATTCAACAAGCAGCTCTTGTGAACTGGCACGAACTGGTTCCAGCAGGCCACTGCCTCCGGAAGTGTGAGGGCTCCAGGTGTGAGACCTGTGGAAAAAGGTAGGGTGAACCGGAGACTGAGTCCTAGGAGTGGAGGAGAGAAGCTGGGGCTGGAGCAGAACTGGAAGGTTCTCTGGGGACGTGGGCCCTCGGCTGAGCTCGGGAGCATCGGGAGGAGCCTGAGTGAAGGCAGGATGGCGTGAGCGGCTAGGAGAGGACCAGAGGAAGCAAGTACATCAGGTTACAGTGAGTACGTGCACATGTCTTACACTGGAATCCTTTGTTTCTTTGTAGGTCATTTTGCATGATGTTCTCAAGTTCTTGTTTGTATATATCGTGTTCTTACTTGGATTCGGAGTAGGTAATTGATTCATAATTAATAATGACCCTCAGATATGCAAAGCACTCTCTGCTGATGTAATTACAAAGTACACAGAGGCCTCAGCATAGACTTCATGGGCTAGTGGTGGGTGGGACACCTGTCATTTCAGAGTTTTCCAGGTGCTATCTTTTCACTTTTCTCAACAACTGGATCAAGGGGGACTCATCACCCCTGATCCCAAGAGACCCAGGCCCATTATTCTTACCCATCCACGTTGTGTATGCTACTTTCACACTCACCGTCTCCTGTGGCCCCCGAACCCTGAGACAGGCTCGGCAGGCACTTTGAGCCTACTTCCCAGATGGGAAAACTAAAGTTCACAGAGATTTGACCGATGGCCTTCAGAAACAGGAATGCAGGAGCACACTGAGGTAACTTCCTTTGACCTTCCAAATCTTGTTACTTCCATGATCAGCTTCAGTATCTCTGTGAGAACCTCCGGTCAGCCGGAGACCAGGAATGGGGGGCCCCTTCTTTAAAACTTTCCATTTACAATGGACAGAGTCACATGACCTGGTTTTTTTCTCCTCATGTCTGCAGAGAGGTGTGGCTCCCTGCTCCAATCCATGTTACTTTTTTCCTGGTAATCACTGACATCTGAAATTAGGCAGCGGTTACCAACCGCCTAGTACCTTTTCTGGGTTAACATTTGCTTATCTACTGGCTCCCTTATCTGCTCGTCCGCATATTCCATGCTTTCGCTCACACATCCAATTGGCCTGTTCATTTATCCAGCCACGGACCACTCCTGTGCTGTGCTAGAAGAGGGAGCCTGGATCTTGCTTCTCCATTAGAAAGAGATTCAGGATCTCCCACTGTTGGGGGAGGCAACCCAGGATACGGGAGCCAGGAGCTCAAAGGACAGTTGGAGAGTGAGGAACACGCATGTAGATTGTAACAGGTAGCTCTGCAAGGCCCTGAGGAAGCGAGGCTGAACTGTGAGGCACAGGAGGGAGAACACAGGCAGCTTTGGGGGCAGGTGGGCTTTCTGTAGGAGGTCAGGGTAGAGAGACCAGTTTTAGGAGGCTTCTAAGGGCCCTGATGCTGGAGATTTGAGGTAAGAGGCCAGAAAGAAGGAAGCAGAAAGCTTGCTGTGTGTGTGTGTGTGTGTGTGTGTGTGTGTGTGTGTGCGCGCGTGCATGTGCATATGTACACATTTCCACAGCTTGTCAGGTAGCCAGCCAGCAAAGAGGGCAGAGGGCACCTGCTCTGTCTTCCAGCCCTGGCCTCGCTGATTGAGAAGTGCTCCGATGACAACAAGGACTGCAGCTCGTACGGCAGCTTCAGCGACTCAGTGCTGGAGCTCTTCAAGCTCACCATTGGCCTGGGCGACCTGAACATCCAGCAGAACTCCACCTACCCCATCCTCTTCCTGTTCCTGCTCATCACCTACGTCATCCTCACCTTTGTCCTCCTCCTCAACATGCTTATTGCCTTGATGGGGGAGACGGTGGAGAACGTCTCCAAGGAGAGCGAGCGCATCTGGCGCTTGCAGGTGAGCTGGACACAGGGACTGGGTTTAGCACGTAGTCATGGTGACTGTGTGGGGGGGCGGTGAGGGTGTGTGTGGGGGGTGGAGGGGTGGGGGTGGGGGTTGGGCAGGGCCTGGGGATTTGCATAAGCCCTGTTTGAAGAGGCCCTTGCCTTTTCAAACAGGATTTAGGAAGTGAGAGAAACCCAGGCTTGTGGAGATGTTCTGTTTTTTTAAATTTTTTTTATTTTTGAGACAGGGTCTCGCTTTGTAGTTCAGGCTGGCTCTGAGCTCACTATGTAGTCCAGGCAAGCCTCGAACTCAGCAATCCTCCTGTCTCTGCCTCCCGGGTGCTGGGATTACAGGCATGCACCACCAGGCCCGGCACAAGAGATGCTCTGGTTTTTGTCACCAGTGTGATATGTGAATGCTGGAGAGTGACCTCAGGTTGCATTAAGAGGAGTCTAGGGCTTAGGACAATGACAGTAACTGTTCTCCTCTGCTCCACCCTGGTTTTAACCTCCCGAGAGCACAGCCTGCAGGTTGGGTCCAGATGTGGTGTCAGGTTTAGAGACTATGTCTCACAAGAAATGGTTCTTGGGGGTAGGGCTGAGGAAGGGGTGAGTTCCTTCAGTTATCTGCAGAGCTATCTGGAAAGAGGGGTCAATCTCCTCCTGTGGCTCCAAAAGGCAAAGCTAGGGTACATGGGGGACTTTCAGGGAGAAAAGCTTTGATTTGCCACAAGACGGTTTCTTGTTATGACAACTTTCTTAACTGGATCGTTGTTAATGGTCAGGAGAGATGTGGACACAGTGTGGCCAAGCGACCTGTGTGCGGGGGTGGGGAAGGGCTGCAGTCCTGGGAGGGATCATGGGACTATCTGAACTTCTCCCCATGGTGGGATTTCAGGACCCTAACATTTCATTAGGAGGCTCTTGGACTTTCAGAGACGTTGTGCAATCCTCAGACAATTAGAACATCTCTCTCGAACTTTCTGTTCTTTCAGTTTTGAAAGCTGTAGACAGGGGAATGTTCAGGACCTGTCATTACACATCCAGCCAGGCCTGTTGGATGGTGTCTGTCCATGTATGAGTGTACGAGGTGTGCTGTGCCCCCAGGGCTACCTCTGAGCCAGGAATTTAGGCTTGTTTACATCCCCAGAGAGCCAGGACAATCTTGGAGTTTGAGAAAATGTTACCGGAATGGCTGAGGAGCCGATTCCGGATGGGAGAGCTGTGCAAAGTAGCAGAGGACGACTTCCGTCTGTGTCTGCGGTAAGGAAGAGGAAGGCCCTCCCCTGGGGGTCTTTGGGGTGGGTGAGGGGTCGAGTCAGCTAACACAACATTAGAGAAACAAAGCTGCCGCTCACCGGCTGTGACCACTGTACGGCCTCCTCCGGAAGATGGAATTTGCTCTTCTGGGGCCCTCTGGGATGAGTGCTCATGAGCTTCAGAAGGGAGAGAGGAGGCTGCCGCTAGTGGATCCTTCTCTGCCTTTTAGAGCTGCCTCTGTGGCCTTCCGTGGCCAATGATCGGCACAAAAAGGTTTGCCAACCTGATAATCTTTGTTCTTCTGTCTACCCTGTGTGGGTTCCTGTGTCATGAGGGAACCTGGGCACATGAGTCACCACCAGACAGACAGTGGGACAGCTGCTCTCCACAGACCTCAAACTTCTTGCTTTTTAAAAACGTCTTCACACATTCACAAAACTACCTCTTCAGAAAGCGCTCTTCTTCCTACCTCCTACCTAAAGACCTAATCATACCGATGCTCTTTTTTCTGACTCTTGTCCCCACTCCTGGAAGCCATCACTTCTGACTGTAATGTGCACTTTAACACAAAGGTCTGATGGGAACACTTTTACTCTGGAGATGATCCTTTATGTGGAGATAGTCCTTTAGTGTGAACTTAAGTCAAACCGATATTTCCAGCTCTGCTTTAACAGTGTAGACACTGCCTGCTTGAGCTGGGATGTGACCACAAACCCTTCTCTCAGTGCATCTTTAATTTGGCTGAACTTTCACTAATTTAAGCCTTGTGCCTTCTCTGGCCGGCCTTCCCTCTGTCCACCCTTTCTTTCCTGTGAGGTCCCTCTCACCAGTCAGGCACAGTTGCTGATGTCTGAAGAGACATACTTTACACCTGTCTTTGCAACTTAGAGGACTTCTAGGTCCCTGAGTGTGGGGCTATGTGACACCTGGACTTTCTTCTACCATGGAAGAAGATCTCATCCTTTGAGGCCAGGATATGAAGGTGATTGTGGAGGACAGGAGTGTTCCATCTCTGGGACAGACAGAAGGGGAGTTACCTAGAAGTGAAGACACCGGAATGCAGTGCTAGTGTTTGTGCTTAAGAGAGTTCCATGGTGAAGTAGTGAGAACCATGATTCCCTTCCAGGATCAATGAGGTGAAGTGGACCGAATGGAAAACACACGTCTCCTTCCTCAATGAAGACCCAGGACCCATTAGACGGACAGGTACTGTTGCTGTGAGGCAGTGTGGGGTCCATTCCTGTGTGACCCAGTGCAAGACTTCACAGATTACCCATCTGTGAAATAGAAGTGTTGAATTACACTGGTTCTTAGGTCCCTGCCAGTTCTAACATTTTATAATTCTAGTCAGTACAGCTTTAAAAAATTAAGTGGTAGGGGTTGGGCATATGCTAATAATGTGTGAGATCCTAGGTTCCCATCTCAGTCCTAGCGCGCGCGCACGCGCACACACACACACACACACACACACACACACAGTGACATGAACATGTTGAAATATGGAATGTAGAGTGATGCACCTCTAAAATTCTTTTCTTTTCTCTTTTTTAAGTGGATTTCAACAAAATCCAAGATTCTTCCCGGAGCAACAGCAAAACAACCCTCAATGCATTTGAGGAAATAGATGAGTTTCCAGAAACTTCAGTGTAGAAGAAGAGCCCAGAACGGATGTGAGAGTCTCATGCTGTAGGCGGAGTCCTTCCTGAACTCCATGCTAAGGGACTGTATAGAGTAGTGGTGGGAAGCAGGGAGCAACCTCACACTGAGCAGGTGGCTGTTGGTTTCAGAGAGGAAAACACCAGGTTCCGTTACTCAGCAGAGTTAGTGTTAGGCCACTCTCATGGTCCACATGTCCGGAGCATGAGAGTTTCCTAAAGTCCAAATTGAAATCCTTGATTTGACCAGTTGCAGGTCAGCTTCACCGGGAGAGAAAGGAGCTGGGGAGGGAGTGGAGGAGTGGAGAGGGCATTCTTTCCTCTTGCCAGAATCTCCTTGTCAGCCCAACTCCAGCCCACACATTGCACTGTCTCCCTCCGGTAACTGGGTCTTCTGAATTTGTGGGAGAATCTTGATCCCATCCCCGGATGTGCAGAGGACGGCGCTAAGCTGGATATCCTGGGGGAGGAGGGGTCTGAGTTATGGAAATGCCCTTCCAGAACCTTCAGGAAACAGGAAACTATCCTTGGAACGAAATCCAAGGCTCAAACTGTCTCAAACAGAGACTTTTTTTTTTTTAGTAGCGTAATTTACACAGGGTTTTAATTTTTAATAGAAAAGACATTTCACTTTTGAATGAAAATTACTTCAGATGAAGTAGTGCTTTTAAGAGCTGAGAAGTAGATTTTGGGCTTTTGGGCTGGATATAAGTATTATATACTTGGTTTTAGGGTGGCCAGAGAACAAACAACTCTCTCATGCTCATGCAAGTCCACAGGAGAGAGACAGGCTGCCATCTGGGTGAAAGGGCCTGGCTCTTTTCCTCCTCTGGCCTTGCCGTGGTGTTGGCCTCTGAGCTGTGACTGTGGTTTCCTCTGAAACAGAAATAGCAGCTACTCTATTTATGTGGTCTTTGTCTCAGAAGTGACTAGTACACACTGATATTTCTCACTGGGGAAATTTAGCAAAATGCCTGTCATGCTTGGGACCCAAGTGTTTTTGTTGACTGTGAATTTTGAAGCTGAAGGGGAAGGCTTGTGAGAGACAAACTTTTGCCAAGGCTGAGAGTTTATTTTTAGATCCTCATCCTGAGATTTTCTGCCTGGCGAAATTCCACCGAGTCAGTTTGGAGGCAGAGGTGAAGGGAAGAATCGGGAAATTTTCTAGAGCTCAGACAATCAAAAACTCTACTATCTTTTGTGGGAGGGTTGATGTGGGAATTTTTGAGATATAATTATTGAGACAACCACCATGGATTTTAATTTTAAGTGGTACAAGAATAAATAGGGCCTTCACACAAGTTGGCAGTTGGTGAGTTAATCTGACTTGAGGCAAACCCGAGCCCCTTTCCCCCACTCTGGGCCACTCTGTGTGTTGGCTTGGCTAGGTGAGTGGAAACTTAGCCTGTTTGTTCCCAGGAGGCCAGGCTGGGGTAAAGGCGAGGAGGTTGGTGCAGCCTTGAGGACAGCCTGGTCTGCAGCAGCCCTTGCATGTCTAGCTTCCCAGGGAGTCAATCATTGGTCAGACCACACTTGGATGTGAGCAGAGAAGGTTTGAGAAAGATGTCATGGGAGCAAAAAGTTTAGATGGGCAGAACTAGAGAAAACTAGAAAAAATTTTTGATTCATCTCCGTCTCCAACTGCTCCAGCTATTGGAGATATTTAAGCAGCAGTTAGGTGAACACTTATTTGAGATGTTATTGAAGAAAGTAGCTAGATGAATTTTTGAAGTCTTTTTTTTTTTTGACCTAGAGTTTGTACACATCAGCATTCCTTAGGTGGACCTATTTTCTTACATTCATCCTGAATGGAAGGCCCAGGCCGAAGAGCAGCCATTTGCGTCCATGCTGCCATGTGCAACACCATGGAGCTGGGGATTCCAGAATGGCTGGGACATTAACAGATAAGGCCCGAAGATTCCACTTTCCACTTGGTTAGGTAGATAGAAATTAATAACTGGACCTTTGTCTTCTCACATACCATGGAGAGCTGCTGCCTGGGGATCTGAAGGAATCTGTTGGCAAGATCATTGTCTATACTGGGTCTTTTCCCCAACAGTGCTTAGAAGGCCCAAGCCTACATAGAATGACCAAGGCAGAGAGAAGCAATGAATCAGAGGACATCCTAGGAAAAAAAGGACTATTTTCTTCATTTTATACTTGGGGGCAAACCCTCTGAAAGGAACGTGGACTTACTCAAAGTCGTGGAGGAAGTCATGTATGAGTAGCTGAGGCCAGAATGTTCTGACTCTTAGGCCACAGATATCCCCCGGCATCATTATTTTTAGCACAGTTATTCAATAAATTCGAGTTTATTTTGGGGGTTGGCACATACCAGGAGATTGGCTTTCTGCTCAGGGGACTCATTTGGCAGTCAGCGCTATCCCCATGATTTCTATGACTGGTCTAAAATTCTAGTGTGCGTATACGTGTGCACAAAACTGCACATGTGTACTCCTTACCGAAGCCCTGGATCTATCAGGACATATTAAAACTCCACAGTCGACATTGGAGAAACACAAGGGAAGATTCTTTTTAGGTATGGGATGTCTCATGCTTGGACAGTGGTTTCTGGCTGCAAATGGTTCAACTTTTCCCCCTTGGGGGAAATTCATTAGTATAGACATTATGTCATGTGACTGTTTGGAATAAAAAAAATGTGCTTATCTTCCTTCCTGTGATAGGGGAGATGTGCGAGGTTGTACTGTGAAGTCATTAAGCTCTTAGGAGGCATCTGCCCAAGAGAGTACAGTATTATTGACCTTCCTTTCCTTCCTCAAGGCCTGGTGAAACCATGTCCTCTTGCTCTGGATGGGGCCTAGGTCATGGGCAATCATCCGGGCCTGTAAACCATACTTGACTTCTATATTGATTTACGTGTTTTAACTGTGATCTTAGTTTCTAACATGGAATTGTCACCCTACTCTCATTGGATGTTCCTGATTTTTAAAATTCTCATGTATACTTGTGTCATTAGTGTTGTGTGTGTGAAACTCTGTGCTCAAAAAGAAATCATAAGAAGAGTAAGACTATTTTAGTTTCATTATTTTGATTTCTAATAAATATTTATTTTGCCCTGTTATGGTTATGTTTTATTCTTGACTTGGGTGTGTAAAAATGAAGACTGAAGGGGCTGGGGATTTAGCTCAAGTGGTACCGCGCCAACTTTGGATGCACAAGGACCCGAGTTCGATCCCCAGTACCACAAAAAAAAAAAAAAAATGAAGACTGACTAGAAATCCTCGAGTGTTGCCTAATAGGAATGGATAAAAGGAAAGCTGTTTTTTGGATCTAAAACATTCTTACTAGTACTGGCTCAGGGACAGAACAAGCAGCAGCTTTGTGCAGTGTCTACATCTCAAAGTATATGCATGTCTGATGTCTTTTTAGAAGCAGTTTGAGTAAAGGACTTGGAGCCAGATAATGTTAGTGGTTGAGGCTGACACCCCGGCAGTGCTCTATCTAAGTCCTGCTGGCTCTCAATTTATTTTGCACGAATATAAACCCATGGCTCCACCTGGAGACCAGAAGGTATAAATCCCTGCAGCCCACTTTACAGGATTTTCATGAAGAAGCGGTGAAAGAATGGATATGAAGGGTTGAAATTGTTAGCATTATTGTTTCTCACCAGCCTGACCTATATGTATATTTTTCATTTGATTGAATTATTTCATAAAGGTAGGAGTTCTCACCTAGAATTCCAAGACGTGGCTTTGTCATGGTGGGATGTGAAATTTACAACCCATTCATTAATAAGTGAAATATAGACCTGTTTATTTAATTCAAATGAGTTCCATAACACCTTCCTTCACTAGGGTGTGGCTTGTTGAGAAGCCAAGAAATTTTATATCAATCACACCCTTAGTTTGAATAGGTTTTAGTTCATAATCTAGGCATGTGTCATTCATGAGAACATTTTGGGTAGTATAAATCCCTCCTGTCAGATGTATTTCTGGTAATGGGACCCTTATGACAATGGGCTTGAATATTTTTAGGGCTCTTGATGCTGTGATGCTCTTGATGCACTGTAAAACTCATTCATAGTACACTACTTTGGAGGGTTGGTATTGTGTCCCAGGTTAGTAGGGAGGGAAACAGACTGGGAGATGAATGACAAGCAAAAGTCACAGTGGTTTTATCTGGTCTGAGGATTCAGATTCTCTGAAGTGTAACGTTAGACTGGTGTCAAGCGATATCACTTTTCTCACAGCACCAGACTACTTCTTTGACAATAACAGCAAAGTTCTGCAAAGAGGATGGGTTTTGGTGCAGTGCTACTAAAGTGTATCTTGCCACACTATCCTTTGTGATATAGGGACATTTGAAAAGTATAGAATGGAGTGAATTCACTTGGGGGTGAAAGAGAGAACACTCAGTGACAGAGAAAGAAGGAAAAAAGACAGGGACGTTGGTGGAATGTGAAGACATTTCCATAGAGAAGGGATGCCTGGGCACACTCATTTATTCAACTGAATTTATTGGACCTATTTTATATTGGAGACACCAAAAAAGATGCTGGTGATGTCCTCAAGGTGAATAGAAGGTAAGGAGAGAAAAGGGGCAACTAGGTCAGATAAAGGGAGACCAAGAAGCACGGAGAGTTGCATTACATTTTGAAGGAAACACAGGAATTAGCTAGAAGAAGGTCTTGATGGGGGGAGGTGAATGAAGGTGAGAAAATTCTGGGTAGAAAACTCAGTCTGGGCAAAGACAGAAAAGACATATATAACAGTGGGAAGGACACTGGAACAGAGAGAAGGGAAGGGAGATGTGTTTGGAGAGATTGTGGGGGAGGAAGGGGAGGATCAGATCATGAAGGGCCTTTTGTGTGGGGCTTGAGCTTGAATAATGTATTAAATACAAACTCTGCTCTAGGCACTGAGCTAAGTGCTTACAGGCTTTAGCCTGCTTAGTCCTCACAAGGGCCCCACAAGGAAGTACTTACTGTCTTGATCATTCTCACTTTGGGAGTGGGAGAACTGCATCTGTAGGTCAGTAAAAATAAAGGAAAACTGAAAGTGACTAAAACCACACAACCATGTGTTACAGATTTTTAAAGATTACATCTAATTAGAAATATTAAGGATTTTGTAAAGATTAAGCCAGGGAAAAATTAGACTCAGAAATAATAGAAAAACCTGAAACCGCTCTGACCTAAATTCTCACTATACATTTCTACAAACAAATTAAAATTTGAGGGAAAAATAAAGCTTTCTTGTCAAAGCTTACATTTAGAAAAACTGATCCAGGGAAGCAGGAGTCTGAAACAAAATAAAATGGAATCTTCATGGTGGGGGGGGGAGGGAGCGTGGTAAAACATACGTATGAATGCCGATTGATAATTCAGATTTTACCACAACATTTAGAAAGAAGAGAATTTATTTCTATAAACATAGATTACATCCTAAATACTAAAACATTTAAAAAAAAGTTTGTGCCCTATAAAACATTAAAAATAGAGTGAAATTGGTTTAGTGAAGTTTGGTCTGGAAGAGTGAGACTGTGTGTGTGTTCTAGGTCATGTTAGCATTTTTTTTTTTTTGAGATAGGGTCTCGCTTTGTAGTTCAGGCTGGCAGTGAGCTCACTATGGAGCCCAGGCAAGCCTGGAACTCAGCAATCCTCCTGCCTCTGCCTCCCAAGTGCTGGGATTTCAGGCGTGAGCTACCACGCCCGGCAGCATTTTTGATAAGTACATGTGAAGCCATAAGTTCCTGGGGGTCCAGATCGCAGGATAAAAATGCTTTGTACTCAGGTGATGTGGTCTGAGACAGGAGGGAGGAACCTCGGTGAGGTTGGGGAAGGAGTGTCCGGCCATAGTTCCTGTGAGGAGAAGAATCCTAGGAGGCGAGAATGTGCCTTGATGATGGGAAGTGACAGCTAAGGGGAGTTTGCTTCTTTCCAATTGTCCGCGTTGAAAATAGCTTCTCTAGGGATATGTGAGACATCTGAGTTTCTGGATGTACTCCTATAACAACTTTACAATTCACCCCCATTTCTTTTTCACATTTTGCCTGCAAAAGAACATTTAAAAATCTCCTACAGATATCACAACTACTGCCAAAGTTAATAGACTGAATATTTAATATAATTGAAATACAAAAAGTTTTTAAAATAACAAGTCTGTACCATTAGTTTCTAGTAACATTTATATGTTACTTGAAAACATACATTTCATTTTATGTCAAGTTACTTTGCGTATTTTAATTTATATAAATTTTATATATTTTAATATAAATTTTAATTGATTGGGAAGTCTATTTAGAATGTTAAAAGTATCATTATAAAAGCCATTTCTATAGACAGCACACTTTTCTAAATAAACTTCATACCTGAACTATGATACCTTTAAAAGAGATTCATTTATTTATTCTCTTTAAAGAAACTGGCCTGGATGCCTACCGTGTCAGGCATGAGGGTAGAGATACAGACATGTAGAATTTTTCAAAATACCCTATAATAGTCACTGCACTAGCAACAATTTCTAGTGGAAAGAAGAGCGAATGCTTTTTGCATTGAGTGTGAGTTTAGTTGTCTTTGCAAAAGCTTCTTTCTTTTCATAATACGCGGCTTCGTTCACAAACACTGGGTACACGGTGCAGTCTCCACCCAACAGAATAGTCTTTCCATCAAGAGTCACAAACACAGGGTCCCCAGGATGTAATGGTTTCCAGTCTTGATCCTCTCAGGAGACAGTTAAAATTAAAATAAAAATTACATTTGGTTTTTTCCCTGCTTTAAAAATTTTACATTGAGGGCTAGAGATTTAGCTCAGGTGGTACCATGCCAACCTTGGATGCACAAGGGCCTGAGTTCAATGCCCAGTACCACACACACACACAAAAATTTACATCAGACCATAAACAAATAAAAAATAGCATTAAAAGAGATAGTGGAAGGATAACAGACAGGTGAGTGATGTGACCACACTGAGATTGTGTTATTAATTTTGACAGCATTATTAAGAATTTCCCTTTTAATTTTTATGGTCAACACATATAAAGTTTGTTTCAATTTCAAGTTTGCCTTGAATGTTGCCAAAGAGATCTATACTATTAAAAGGCAAAGCTAAATTTATGTTGACCTAAGTGAATATTTTACTTTCTTCTAGTGGAGTAATTTTTTTTTTTTTTTTTTTTGTTGAAGACAGGGTTTGTAGTTCAGGCTGGCCCTGAGCTCACTATGGAGCCCAGGCTAGACTCAAATTCAGCAATTCTCCTGCCTCTGCTTTCTGAGTCCTGGGATTACAGATATGAGCCACTATACCCAGCACTGTGGTATGTGGTACTGATTGCTGGTGGGCATGAGTCACCATGCATGGTATTGTTGTATGTGGTTACCAAGGATAGAACCAGGGAGCTTGCACTTGCTAGGCAGGCGCTGGAACCACTGAGCTAAATCTCTGGCTCAGAAGTGAATATTTGTTCTGTAAAATTTAGGAAATATCCATTCAGTGCCTTCTGTGTGTGTGATATTTTATTGCTGGGGATGTAAAAATGAGTCACGATGTACCTGCCTACAAAGAACATTCTGTTCCAATCAGGTCTGGTGAGAGAAAGGGGATGGGCTTGGGGAAAGTCTAAAATGAAGTGGGTATGTTCAAAATATGCCTCCATTAAGATCACAACCGTGTTATCTCAAGGTTTCATATGAGCAATCTGGTCCTTTGAGCCTCTGAACACCAACATGGTGACACTGAGGAATCCCTAGAACATCTCTCCCCCACCATGGGTGTACTTTCAAATCATTGGGGTACTTTGTTAAAATGCAGATTCTCATTCTGTAGATCAGGTGCAGCCTGAGGTCCTAAACTGCTAACATTTCCCAGCAGCATCAGTGTCACCCAGGAGTGTGGGAAGCGGCTCAGCATGGTGTAACTGGACCAGGCATTTATGCCTGGGGTTTTGGGGAATAACTCCTGACTCGGGAGTCTGCACTTTATGGTGCTGCCCCAAATATACCAGAAGATCTGCTCTAACAAGGAGCTGCCCTGGGTTACCGCCAGAGAACATGTTCTGGCTCCGGGAAAATTCCCCTATTCCTGTGCTGGGCCTGCTGACCATTGTCTTGCAAGTTAGCAATGTGTTGTTTCTCTTCCAGTTTCTAAGTAGGCTAGGACAGAGTTCAATAGAGTTAGCAGAATTAATTACCTATATGATGGATGTACTTATTCTTCTGGTCTTATTTTATTAAAAGTTAAGCATTAATAGAAAGTAGTACAAGGAAGTTAGAGTTAGGAAAAAGATTTAAGAAAATTGTAGTTTGACATTTTGAGAAACTGATTCTAGACTTATGATCATCATGTTTATAGTTACCATTTGTTTCTGTTCTAGTTTCTAAGAAATGTACTGATTTCTTGACTACCTGTTTTTGTTTCTACCAACCAAATGATAAATGTATAAGATCATAGTAACCATTATTGATGTCATGTTACCCTTCTAAATCAGTATAAATATAGCCTGATCAATAAACACAGTGCCTGCTCGGTACTGACTGAGAGTTCCTCCCTATTCCATCTTTGTCTTCTTGTGTTTTCTTAATCCTCACCCCCCGACTCAGACACTGCCCATTGCTGGCAGGCCTGGGCACAGGAGTTTGGTGGGATCCATGTCAACTGAGTTAGAGCAAGATTTGCAACCTGATCTCCGGGAGGGTTCTCTCATCATCCCCTGACTCTCTTCAGAAGCCCAATGTTTAAATTTTGATTGGGTTAGTCAATAATAACAAGTGAAGGCAGAAAAGGAGTTAAGAGATTTATGGCTAGAAAAGGCCAAGGGGAAAAGGAGGAGTAAAGATTCTAAAATCTAAGGTGTCCATTCCCCGCAATGAGTCCCTGACATTTTCAGACTTCAGAGAAGAGGCACGGTGGTAGCTTTCCTAGTGTGGGGCTTTCGACTCTGACCACACATTACTTACAAAGCTTTTTAAAAATAACAGTGTCAGGAGTCCCCTGGCAGATAATCTGATCTCAATTGACTTGAGTAATCATGGTTGAAAACCACCGATCCATTTCAAATCTCCTTTTAACGACTCTAATAGTCACTCAGACTCCCAACTTAATAAAATGTCCTGTTCACAAATACAGACTGTGGGAGCAAATCGGCTTTGTGGCTTAATGGCATCCAGGTGGAAACCAATAAAAGCCTTAGGCAACATTTTAAGGGAAAGACAAAAACTAGGGGAAAACCTCGGGAGCATTATGAAAAATCCCAATTCCCAGGCCCCATCCCTAGACGGTTCCAGCAGACACACAGCGGCATGTATGTTGGAACTGTAGGCATGACCAACAGTGGCAGGGGTGGTGCTTAGCAAAGCCAGAGGTTGAAACAACGCCCCAGAAGCCAGGACTGTGAGGGGATTGCTCCGCACAGCTGGCTCTCAGCCTCTGCCGCAGTCTAGAAGCATCTGAGAGATTTTTTTTGTTTTTGAGACAGGGTCTGGCTTTGCAGTTCAGGCTGGCCCTGAGCTTACTATGGAGCCCAGGCAAGCCTTGAACTCAGCAATCCTCCTGCCTCTGCCTCCCGAGTGCTGGGATGACAGGCGTGAGCCACCACGCCCGGCCATCTGAGAGATTTTATTGGGGTGGGGCTTCCTCTCACATGCTCTTATTTCTTGCTCCTGAGGTAGGATCTGAGAAATAGCCATTTTATAGACTTCTTCAGGTGATTCTAATTAAGGCTAGGGCTGAAGAGTCACCATAAAAACCTCATCACTTGCCAATTCTAGGAAAAATGTTTATGAAAAAAATGTTTACCCTGATCAACTCTCTCCTGTGCCCTCCTCCTCCTTCCAGCCTCCCCTCTGGGTTCTGGGTGTCCTTATTAGCACAGCCTCGGCCCCAGCTCCAAGCATAGCCTGTCAGTTAGGAATCTGAGGGTTCAGAAATGGTGCTCACTTCGGCAGCACATATACTGAGGGTTCAGAAATGCAGCTCCTCCCTCAAGGCCCAGCTCCTAGCCACACCCACCACAGCTGCTCCTTGCTGGGAACATGGGACAGAGGTGGAGTGTAGAGGGCGGAGCAAGAGAGGGGTGCAGGGAGGTGGGAGGGGCTCTCCACAGGGCAGCCAGGGATGCACCATGTGTGCACGGGTCGGGAGGGGAGACATTCCAAGTCAAGATATTAATCTAACAAGGTGGCAGTGATGTGCGAGTTGAAAAGAATATCAGTTCTGGATCTGTCACCGGTACCTATGTGGCTATAGGGCAGCTGTAAATTACTGAGCCTCCACTTTCTTACATTAAAACAGACATAATAATTCTCACTCACCAAACATGGGTAGGATTTTCACTTTTTGAAGACTCCTTGTCTGACCACTTTTCTACCACCTCATTATTCTGCTACACCATCTGGCTACCTTCATTTCTAGACTGTTGTTCAGACTTCAGTAGAGCTAGCCAGTGATGGCAAACCTTTTAGAGACAAAGTGTCCAAACTACACCCCAGATCCCCTTATTTATTGCAAAGTGCTTGCCCTGCAATTAAACCTGAACCCTGAGGTTTTAGTTTAGAAAAAGACAACTGTTAGCCAATGCTAGGTTGTTGGGACAACTCGGCTCACAGAGCAACAGCATGAACGATGTAGCTTTGCCACATTGATCTAGACTGCACATACCATGAGACTGTAGACCATGTTCATCAATATATCGCAGATTATTGAGCAAGGTTCTTTATGTATTTCTGCGATAGGTGGATATGGTTAATGTTCTCCAAAGGTCCATGTGCTAAAGGTTTTGTCTACTGGAAGGTGTTGTGGATCTTTCAGACCTGGTGGAGGCCCTTAGGTCATTGAGAATGTGCCTTTGAAGAGGATTTGGTGCCCCAGTCTCTGAAGTTGCTCTCTGCCTTCTGGATGCCAGTATGAACAGTTGCTTCACCACAAGATCCCATCACTGCCATCCACTGTCCACAACAGAGGCCAAAGCAATTGGACCACCTGATCTTGAACTGGACTCTCCATCACTGTGAGCTAAAGGATACTTTTCTCTTTGTGAGTTAATTCTAATTAATACACTTCCCAAGACTGCAGTGTTTGGGGGGACATCAGAGTCGCCTAATGTATATAAAGTGCTGTATGAACCATCAAACTCAACTCAAAGGTAGAATATTATGATTTTCAATATTTTAAAGAAACAGCAAAAGTTACCTGCAGATTAGGATGGATAATAGCAGCAATTTCTCCATTTTCATTCCTGGGAAAATCAACTTTCTCCATTATTTTATAGGCCTCAATAGCACAGGGAGGAAATTCTTTTCCTATGACAAAATAATATATTGCAAGAGCAACCAAAAAAAAGTTGATACTTTAAAGAAGGAAAAAGAACAACAGAAATTAAGGTAATTATACAGAGAAACAAAGATAATTATACAGAGAACTAAATCCTTTAGTTAAGGATGCTCACAAACAACAGAAGGCCAAAAGTCATTCTTGAATTATTCCTAATATCACAACTTCCACAAATACACTGATAGAGAGGCAAAGATGAAACAAAAAACTTTAGAAGGCCAGTGTGAGAGAAAAAGAGCTTATGATTGTGGGCTCCTGGGCTCTGTCCTATTTTTTCTTTCATGTCACAGGACTCTGCATCACTTTTTTTTTTTTTTTGAGACAGGGTCTCATTTTGTAGTTCAGACTGGCCCTGAGCTCACTATGGAGCCCAGGCAAGTCTCAAATTCAGCAATCCTCCTGTCTCTGCCTCCCAAGTACTGGGATTATAGCCGTGAGTCACCATGCTGGGCACTGTGGCATGTGGTACTGATTACTGGTGGGCATTGAGTCACCAAACCTGGTATTGTTGTATCTGGTTACCAGATCGAACCTGGGACCTTGTGTTTGCTAGGCAGGCGCTGGAACCACTGAGCTAAATCTCCAGTCCTCTCATTTTTTTTTTTAATGTTACAAAGCTGCAATGCCTACCTTTTTTTCTTTCTTTCTTTTTTTTTTTTGAGACAGGGTCTCACTTTGTAGTTTAGGCTGGCTCTGAGCTCACTATGTAGCCCAGGCAAGCTTCGAACTCAGCAATCCTCCTGTCTCTGCCTCCTGAGTGCTGGGATTATAGGCATGAGCCACCATACCTGGCACTGTGGTATGTGGTATTGATTGTTGGTGGGTGTGAGTCTCCACACCCAGCATTGTATGTGGTTACTGGGATTGAACTCAGGACCTTGTGCTTACGAGGCAGGCGCCGGAACCACTGAGCTAACCCTCTGGCCCATGACTACCTTTCTATACAACATATTGGGTGGGAAGATATTTCTTCAACATGTGGAATTACTGGGTGATAAGATTTTCATACTGAGAAGTGCATATTATAAAGTTATCCTCTAAAATGTCCTTATAAATTTACTTGTTCATTAGCAGGGAACATGACTATCCTGTTTTCCTACATCTTTACTAAAATTCAGTATTATTTGATTTTAAATATTTTTTCAGTATAATGGAGGAATTTTCATTCTCATTTTAGTATGCATTTCTCTGATTACTTATGATGTTGAATATCTTTCTTAAGTTTATTGGACATTTTGTATCCTAGTCTTCCTTTGCTTTTTAGAATGGAAATTCATAGGAAAATAAGGGTTTGATTTAGGAGCTTTATTTGGTAGCTGAATTTCTTGAATACATCAATACATCTACTCTCTAAACTGAGGAATTTCCAGAGTGAATAAAAGTTTTCAAAAGCATTTAAGACTGTGACTATGATACATTTGACCAGGATTCTGGTGGCTCTTTCAGTGTTTAACAATTAAGTTTTACACATACACTTACAGAGTTAGTGAATGTTTATACAGACACACACATGCACATACTCATGATTAAGGAAACAGCTCCCACCCATTAGTTACCTTGATTGAAATGATGTATAAAATCAAGAGCATGTTTAATCATTTTTCTCATTTGATCCAAAATATCAGCTCTCAGAACACCCTGAGGCTGGGGGCCAACTTCTATACCTAGGTACAGAAAGGGAGAGGGTCATCTTTGTATAAGTATTCAAAAATACCGTGAAATTAAGTATTTTAATATATCAAGATCTAGAATCTTATCATTGAAAGTTCTTTAAAAGGTGGCATCATTTAGCATCAAGGAAAATATCTGAGTCACAATTTGGGTAAAATATAAAGCAGAGCATTTATATGTCTTCTTATCTTTTTTTTTTTTTTCCTTTTTGAGACAGGGTCTCGCTTTGTAGTTCAGGCTGGCTCTGAGCTCACTATGTAGTCCAGGCAAGCCTCGAATTCAGCAATCCTCCTGCCTCTGCCTCCTGAGTGCTGGGATTACAGGCGTGAGCCACCACACCCGGCTTCTTATCTTTCTTTAAGCATTTGTTGTGCTTAGCTTTCTGTGTGTATGTATAGACATTTATTTAAGTATATGGAATCACAAGTATGGGTAAAGTATGAACCTATGCATAAATGATTTGTACAAATGTGCAAAACATTATGGCCATGGATGCATCTGTGTGTGTGTGTTGTGGAAGATATTTGGTTACTACAGATTCATTCCACCTTCCACTCTTCTAATAGAATCCTAACTTTGGTTGGGTATCTAAGCTTCAAGGTAAATGAACTTTGCTTCAGTTCAAGGGTGAAGATAGGACAGTTTAAATCACATATTGTAATTTTAAAAACTTAGTGACTGATTGAAAAATGGGTCTGTGGCCCAGAATGAAAGCTCTGCAGGGGATTTCTTCAGAGTTCTTGTTCTTCCGTTAGGAAGGAACACACATGTGTCACATTGACACATGAAACTTGGGACTATAATGGACATCTAGTGGCACTTGGGGCAGCTGGTGATGTGTTAAAGATGATAAACCAGAAAGATAAAAAAATCTGTTTCCTCATGATGTTGTTAAGCTGTTACGAAAAATAACAGATCTGTATTATCAGGTAAGCCTCTTTGGATTATCTGAAGCCAAAAGTATTTTACAGGAATATGTAGAATATATTCTTGGTTTTTAATTTTTTTATTTTTTGAGATAGGGGGTCTCGCTTTGTAGTTCAGGCTGGCCCTGAGCTCACTATGTAGCCCAGGCAAGACTCGAACTCAGCAATCCTCCTCCCTCTGCCTCCTGAGTGCTGTGATTACAGGCATGAGCCACCACGCCTGGCATTGTGGTATGTGGTACTGATTGCTGGTGGGCAATCAATGCCCAGCATTGTTGTATGTGGTTACTGGGGATTGAACTCAGGACCTTGCATTTGCAAGGCAGGCGCCAGAACCACTGAGCTAAATCTCCGGCCCTATTCTTTTTTTTTTGCTTTTTGAGACAGGGTCTCGCTTTGTAGTTCAGGCTGGCCCTGAGCTTACTACGTAGCCCAGGCAAGCCTTGAACTCAGCAATCCTCCTGTCTCTGCCTCCCGAGTGCTGGGATTACAGGCGTGAGCCACCATGTCCGGCATTGTGGTATGCGGTGTTGATTGTTGGTGGGCGTGTCTACACGCCCAGCATTATATGTGGTTACCGGGGATTGAACTCAGGTCCGTGCACTTGTGAGGCAGGTGCCGGAACCACTGAGCTAACCCTCCGGCCCTCTGGCCCTATTCTTGTTTTTAAGGGAGATGGAAAGTGTGGTTGGTCCGTCCTAGATGGAGAAGCAAAGGACTGATAGGAATGGTTACTTCACCCAGAAAAGCCAGTTATAAGGCTTGTATTTCCCCAAAGAGAAAAGCAGGTTGAGTGGCCATATATACAGAATGAAAAATTAAGAAGATCCCCTACTAGAGCACGTAGGACGTGGCTATGACATTGTCACAAGTGGAGTTGAAGGAACCATGATCAAAAGATAACAGTACTGAATTTTGAGCAGCACCACAGTTTATCTGGGAAAGTTTGGGAAGATTGTGTCTAGCCACTCTTCCATGTGAGGTGGAGAAAAGGAGGGGATGGTTTTGGTCATGAGGCTGGCTGTAGTAAATTACTTCTTTCTGGAATAGAGTTTGCTTAGAATGATCCTGTCCCATTTCAGCCACAGTGACAGTTGAACACAAAGGTGGTCCTTATAGGCGTTAGTAGTTAAAGCAAGTTTGTAGGAGCCTTAGACTGGTATATTATAAAATGTCAATTCAGCCAGGTGTGGTGGCTCATGCCTGTCATCCCAGCACTCAGGAGGCAGAGGCAGGAGAATTACTGAGTTTGAGGCTTGCTTGGGCTACATAGTGAGCTCAGGGCCAGCTTAAAATACAAAGCAAGACCTTGTCTCAAAAAAAAAAAAGTCAGTTCAGAAAGAATGTATCTCAACTGTCAGTGTTTTTAAATGATTTGTAAAGTAAAAGTATTACAAATACTAGAGCAAATTTGGAAGGAAAACATACTAATATTTCTAATTATTTATAACACATAATATTCCCTCATATTGAAATTAAAAAATATGACTCTAAATTTAAGGACCAGATCAGATGGGGTACATTCAGGATGGTATGATCGTAGACTATATTCAAGGACCTAACATGTGAACAGCTATGTGGTCTAAGAATATCATTGCCCATAAATACTGTAGGCTGAAATTGATATTTGAAAGTTACTTGGTGTGAAAGAGAACCATAATCTCTATTTTATATTATTTATTATTATTATCATTATTATTATCTGATGGTGCTGGGGATTCAACCAAGTGCTCTACAATTGTGCTATACCCTTTAGCCCTGTCCCATATTACTAAGGCTTTGGTTTATTACAGTTATGTGCCTATAATTCCATATTTAACTTTTTCTAATTATAAGTGATTAATTTTCTTAACTATGTACAAAAAGTATCAATACTTTGATAGCCAGGACAGGGGACTTTAAAAAAGTTTATTGCATTTGTTAACTTGTTCTTATTCTTGGTTAGACCATCTGAGATCTAACATCTGATATCTAGCAAAAAAGATTTTAAGTTTTAGTAACAATTTTAATCGTAATGCTGCCTGCAAATAACAAATCATGATACTAGGTCTTTCAGGACAGAGAATGAAAATATGCCCACTATGTCCACTTACCACTCTGTGCAGTAGTTACCTGGTTACTTGTCTGTCTTCTTATTAGATATTAAGCTTTTTGAGGAAAGATGGTGTGCAGCATTTGCTATTATATCCCCAGCACCTATCAGAGTGTTGGTGTAGACACACTGAATTGTATGTATTGAATACATACATATTTGGAGTAATTAATTCCAAAGAGTGGGGTTCGACAGAAGGTGATGGTTCACTTGGGTCTTGGGAATGAGAAGAATCTTCCAGACCATTCTGAAGGGTCAAATATCATGACAAGGGAAATAAAAAACAAAACTACACAGCTGCTCAGGGAATTGAGGAAACTAGGAAAGGAGTCTGCCTGAGGCGGATTGAAGTATGACCAGACAGTTACAAACTTTAATCATATGCAAGATAGCTATTCATGTTTTTTAAAAGTAAGTTTCTCAGGGCTGGAGATTTAGCTCAGTGGTTCCAGCGCCTGCCTTGCAAGTGCAAGGCCCTGAGATCGATCCTGGTAACCACATAGAATGCTGGGTGTGGTGACTCATGCCCACCAGCAATCAATGCCACATACCACAGTGCTGGGCATGGTGGCTCATGCCTGTAATCCCAGCACTCGGGAGGTAGAGGCAGGAGGATTGCTGTTTGGGGCTTGCCTGGGCTACAGAGTGAGCTGAGGGCCAGCCTGAACTACAAAGTGAGACCCTGTCTCAAAAAAAAAAAAAAAAGATAACTTTCTCAAAGTTTTTAGCTCTGATATATTTTATTCACTTATGACAATAGCAAGCATGACTTACCTACAGGATACTTGGCAATTGAACGGGTGGTTGCATACTTGAGGGACGGGTGTTCAGTAAGGTAAACATAGCAGGGTAGTGGAGCCAGAGATGTCTGAAAAGAAATCAAACATCCTTTTGTTATTATGTAAAGACAGTATGTTTTGTTCTCTTTTCTACTACAAAGCCAGCCATGCCTTCGATATGCTGTACTTCATCAACCAAGATTAATCAGACAGCTTTATGAAATGTGTTATAAAATTTGATGTCATTACAGTTTTGAAAACACACAAGTAAATTACACTTAAAGTTGAATTATATGTAGCTCTCTGGGCAAAATGTACACTAAACAAAGCTCCAAAACCATGACTAAATAATGTGAAAAACATTTTCTTCTTGAATTGATTTGGTTGTTTTTGTTTTTATTATTGGTTAAAAACTCAATTACAAGATAAAAAATAATAGTGAGCTAGGAATTATGATAGCCTACACATTAATTTAAACACTTTAATGACTTCATTTCACTGAAGATTTTTAGTTGGCATTTGGAGCAGGTGTTATTATTTTTGTCAATTTTGTAAAATGATGGAAGCTATGTTTTGAGTTGAGCATATTGTCTGAAGTGTGTGAGTGAGAAAGTTAGGATTTAAACAGGTTCTCTTGACTATGTGAGTCAAATTTTTCCTACTCAGTCATACTAGTTCTCAGGAAAAAAGATCATCTGTTATATAGAATTAATATTCAAGTCCCTATGTGTGTGTGTGTGTGTGTGTGTGTGTGTGTGTGTGTGCAGGTATGCGCGCGTTTGTGTGTGTGTTTTGACAGGGTCTCACTTTTGTAGTTCAGGCTGGCCCTGAGCTCACTATGGAGCCCAGGCAAGCCTTGAACTCAGCAATTCTCCTGCCTCTGCCTCACAAGTGCTGGATGACAGGCATGAGCTACCGTGCCCAGCTTCTTGTTATTTTTTTTTTAAACAAGTATTCTCTAGCTAGAGGCATTGGATTGTGGAATTTTTCATTTCACAGCTTTCTCAGACGTAAAGTGATTATCCATGTGAAGTATGCACCAAAGATTAAAGGTATATTGGTGTATTTGAAACAAATAGCAACAAGGGCCAGTCTAAAAAGTCTTTTTTTTTCTTTTTACCATCAACATCAAATGACAATTTCTTTAACTTCTTGATCCTTGAAATTAAGATATTTTAACTACATCCTTTATGTTTTTATGCTAATTTTACTTGATATGACTAAGTAGGTGTGATTTGGTGGTTACTGGGGTAAAATGTATAATTTTATAGACACAATGTTTCACAAGTGTTTGCTTGTATTCATCATACTTATCATTTTCCTTATTTCTCCTCAATTTCTCTGGCCTGTCATGGATGCCTCTGTATTCTGGTACAGTCCCCAATGGGGTCTTTCAGACTGGCTTTGGAATAAATACCATTTCTCTTGAACATTCTTTCCTTACTCTTTTGCCATTGCTTCATATCTACAACTATTTAAAAGTATAGCTCCTAGGCTAGTTTATAAATTAATAACGTTGAAGTTACCTTAATATAATGAAACATCTGAATTAAAAAGTCATTCTTGGAATCTTCAAGAATAAGAGTGCACCCCATATTAGAAGTAGTATTGTGAAGGTCAAAAATAATGTCATAGGAATCTTCACTATTTTTCGGACCAAATAAATGATTTATTTCTTGAGCTCTTCTCACTTCATATGGCAAATCCTCTGACATCTTTTTGCTGTTATTAGCAGAAAGAAAAAGATTAACAACTTCTGAGGCTAAGATAATCAAAATATATAAGAAGAACACAATGTACATAGAACCAGTTGTCAAATTTTTAACAGGAAAAATTTGAGAGAGAAGTGAGAACCACTCTGAAATTTTTGTAAGTGAAAAGTCACACTTTTCCTCCATCTGATTCTATGTATCAAATGTTGCATTGACATGAGCAAAATAAGCTGTCTCATATTACTGGTCACGGGTGGAATATTTCAGACAAAGCTTACATTTTGACTTCAACCTTGAACAAAATTTATCCATTAATTTTGCAAACAATTTCTTAGTAGTTACAGCATACTTGTCCCTTACTAAAGGGACAGGCAGTGACGGTGAACTTTTAGAGCCCAAATGCCAAACTGCAAAGCTAAAAATCTGCTTACTTACTGCCCTGGCCAACACTGCAATAGGGAGGTTTCGTGTAGAAAAACAACTCACGCGTTAACATCTTTTGTCTTAAGAGAGCACAATAGCACACATGCCATAGGTTCGCCAACATGGGGCTAGGCCGTTAAGTACACATTGCCCTTGTCCCATTCACTGTAGCGAGTTCTGCTCCCCCCAGATAGTCAAACTCAGGTGAGCCTATCATCTCAATTAGGATTTTAAGTTGAGGGATAGGAGCTGCCAGTGGTCCAGGGACAAGGTTTACGGATGGGAGTCTGTAAATCTTCCAAAAATACAAAATGTTGCAGTACAAGCATGTATGTATTTTTTTTGGAGGAGGCTTACGGGTTCATAGTTTTTATCGTATTCTCAAATAAGTCTCTTTCTACTCTCTTTTTTTTTTTTTTTTGAGACAGGGTCTCACTTTGTAGTTCAGGCTGGCCCTCAGCTCACTATGTAGCACAGGCAAGCCTGGAATTCAGCAATCCTCCTGCCTCTGCCTCCTGAGTGCTGGGATGACAGGCGTGAACCACCACGCCCGGAACTGTGGTATGTGGTATTGATGGCTGGTGGGCGTGAGTCACCACGCCCGGCATTGTATATGGTTATCGGGATCGAACTCAGGACCTTGCGCTTGTGAGGCAGGCGCCGGAACCACTGAGCTAAATCTCTGGCCCCCTCTACTCTCTTCTTACTTCCTACAGGGACTAGGTTACTTTTTTTTTTTGCTACTGCACATGATAATGGTTTGCTTATTTTCTTTCATTAAGCCGTGCAATCATATTTTCCTGTAATTCCACCCACTGCTCTTCCCTGGCTGTTTTTGTTAATATCTGCAAGGGGCTTGCAGTTTGTACCGGAGTTTTTCCTTCCAGAAACACAATAAAAAACGTGGGACAACCATTTAGTAACTATGAAACAAAAGCCATGAAGATGAAAAGATGCATGTGAAGAAGAGTTTAGTGGGAAGACAGGAGCCTGTGGCACCGACAACAGGAAGCCACTGCGGCAGCCCTGACTGCTGACCTTTGGACTCACCACTTATGAACAAAAAAACATTTATTTATTCGTGGGTTACTATTCTATGTTACCAAATATATATTTTAGATACACATGTTAATTCATGAAATACCAGGGTGCCCCTAAATCTCTTTCTACCCCATTCTACCCTCTTCAGGTAATGACACCACTATCTCCCTCGCTGCTCAGAATCAAGGCTTGGGGTTTTGAAAAACAAGTGTCACTTTATTTCTGTGGCTGGAAGCCACATCTGCCTGAAAGATCCCAGGGGCTGAGGTGGAAAGAATAGGCAGGGCAAGCTCCCCAAAGGCACTATTAGCTATAGTAATTTGCTTAACATCTATTCTGGATAGGAAATTTAAAAAGAATTTTCAACAGGAGAAAGGCATCTGATTTGCACATTAGGATGAATCCCATGGTTACCATGTAGAAGAACTATGGCCGCGAGGCCTGTAATAAGGCTGGGGGTACAAGTATCCGGAAGACATAGAGTAAGGTAGTGGGGGGGCAGTGGAAGACTGAGTTTGCAAAGTCTTTGCAAATATTGGGAGGACATAGTGACCCACTAGACATGGAGGAATGAAGACCTGTGAAGGTTCTAAGATTATTCCTACAAGGATTTTGGTGGGTCACGGTGTCGTCACTAAGACCAACAATACAGGAAATGAATAAATTTAGGAGAGGAAGAATAGTTTATCTCTTGTGAATTTTCATAACAACACTGAGAGAAAACTGTCTAGCCTCCAAATAGTGTTCAGAGTAGGAAGCACAACCCGGATTTATTTGGGAAGTTGAGCTGATGATTAAAGAGCTATTCAACAAATTCCTGTACAAGTTGTTAATAGTTACTTTAAGTTCATAAATGTTAGTTGTGTTGATGCATATTCTCCATCAGGGAGATAAAGTATTTTTTTTTTTTTTGAGACAGGGTCTCGCTTTGTAGTTCAGTCTGGCCCTGAGCTCACTATGGTACCCAGGCAAGCCTCGAACTCAGCAATCCTCCTGTCTCTGCCTCCCGAGTGCTGGGATTACAGGCGTGAGCCACCACGTCTGGCATTGTGGTATGCGGTGTTGATTGTTGGTGGGCATGTCTCCACGCCCAGCATTATATGTGGTTACCGGGGATCAAACTCAGGACCTTGCGCTTGAGAGGCAGGTGCCGGAACCACTGAGCTAACCCTCCAGCCTGAGATAAAGTATTTTGTAAATTAAAATTTATGCTAGTAAAATTATTATTTGGTACCCAAGTATGACTGTTTTCAGTTGTCCTGGAAAACATTTATTTCATTAAATGAACATATCTGTATTAAAAGTAGTATTCGTCTTTTGTTCTATGACATCGCTAAACCTAAGGAATTTTCTAACTCAAATAAGCATCTACCAGAAAACTAGTTCACAAAACTGAGCAGTTATCTTGCATCTTAGTGGTCTAGTAACTCAGTGAAGGTAAAACCAGCTTGTACATAGTTGTATATTCCTGTAGGACCTGGTACAGCGAGATGAGCAGAAGTTTGATAATAATTGTAGGTAAAAGATACAAGTTCTCAATGTTGAGCATAATCGTGATGTGTATATATAATGTACCAATAAATATTCAAATTTTAAAAAAAGAAGGGGTAAAAGATAAACTTAGAGGCATTTACAGTGGCCACTAGTATGATTTAAACAAGGGCCAAAATAATTTCCCACTCAGAATAGTATGGATTTACACACTGTATGATGAATCAGTTCAAAGATAGAAAATTCAAGGGCATTGTTTTTAGCTTTTGTTATTCTCCTTTATGGTAATGGTGTTATCGCCATCTGCACACACAGAGTGGTCTGAGGTTTTTCTGGAAATGGGTACATATTGACTCATTCATTCACTAATATTAATCAAACCATTACATTCTCCTCAACTAGATCTTTATGTACCATGTAAACCTAGTCAAATGAAAGTATAGTAGTGAATTTCCCACAAAGCTAACACATATCTGTACAAGCACAGTGGCAAACAGTAATTTAGTACCAAGATATATTAAATCCATGTCTTTAAAGATAGGGTTTTAAAATAAAAAACTTTCTTATTGTCTCAGTCTTATAGAATACATTTAAAAAGACAAATCAGTTAAGAGAAACATAGAGTGTTAAAAAGTTTATAAAAGACCAGGGGATACCCTCATTTTGGTAACTACATACTTCATAATTATGAATGATTAAAAGTGAAAGTGCTCTAATTCCCTATAGCCATGATAGATGTAAACATGGGTATTTATCACACACACATATATGTTCTTTTACATTGACCACTTTTCACACATACAGGCACACACACAATATAAACAGTAGTCTTACCCAAGATTTTCAAGGCCAAAAACACGATTCAGGTCACAGTCAATATATCTCAGACACTTCTCCACTGCTTTTGGGTTGGTAATAAAAGGTTTTACTTCCAGTCCTGTCCTCTGAATTTCAGCACCATCCTGTAGCCAGTGCTTTACTAGAAATACTCCTGTTAGCTCATTCCCGTGAGTTCCTCCAAAGACGGCAATCTTTCTAATAGGTTTTTCAGTCATTTTACCAATGAGTCTTATCTTATTTCTGCAATTCAAAAGAAAGAAGACTGAGGGAAGCTCTATTTCTTAAGAAAATTTTAGGAATTTAAATCTAAGGGAAAATTTAACCAAAGGGCAAAGTACAGAGTTCCCTTGAGTTAAATCTTTTAAAAACTTTCTAGTGCGAGTTCCGAGCCTTGTTTATTATATGGACACTGACTTCTGTAGTCCCGCCCTTTACCATATTTGGATTCAAATATGCAAAGATCAACTAGAGATACAGCTGTTAACGTCTAACTCCCTCAGATGGCCAGTAGATCTAAGTACAACAATAAATTAGTGCCTCCTACTAATACAGACCTTGTTTTCTGTTTAGCTAGCATGTCATCCAATGGAGATTGTTGTTATGTATGATAATAGCATACTTTGTACATTTATAATCCCCTGAATATAAAAAAGAATCTATCTATGCATCCATCCATCAATGTAACTAATTTCCACTGACATACAGAGTTCTCTTTTCTGAGATGAGCTCAGGCATTTTTTCATCACTTGAGGGCATTTGAGTCTCTTCTCTAGGCAGCCAAAGGCAGATGCTCATAGATTTGTCCCTTCCTCGCACAGTCAGGGACACCACTCAATCAGCGATCAGTGGGAATTAAAAAGGGCTACTCCGAGACATCTTTTGTTTTTCATGAACTTTTTGGTAAGTCTGTGTCAGCTTCCAGGTCAACTCTCCTAAATGCCAAAGGAAAAGCAAGTAGTGTTAGTAATGCATGAGTCTCTGTAATGCCTGAAACATCTCTTGGGCTGTACCCTGTCCATTAATCTCATCATGTGAGTTAGTGTAGTGTTAGTGCCTCCTACTAATACAGACCTTGTTTAGTGTAGTGCTACCTAGTGTAGTGCCTCATCACTGACAGCAGGGACTCCCCACTAGAATGTGTTCAAACACGGGCCCTATTAGGAGGAGTAATCCAGGACTCTAAAGTGATCACATGCCTTTGGAAAAGTCACTCTTAGCCAAATCCGATTTGATTTCATGCTCAATCACTCAGAAAGTCAGGATGTTCAAGGGCAGGAAATACTATGGATTAGTAATTCCAGGTTGTTTCATACGGATATAAAAAGAGTAATTTATTACAATTTCAGAGTAGTGAATTTGTAATGTTCTTCCACATACGTTAGCTCACTTTATATATCCGTGTCGTAAAACAGGATAGGTTAGGTGTTGACATATTTATTACAGGGGTAAGGAGAGGTTAAGTAACCTGCTTAAGTTTGCACAGCTATCTAAGAGAAAACTAGGCCAACAACTCATGTTTCTGATTAAGTCCAGTGTTTTTCACTGGACAACAGGGTGCCTCTTGGTTATTTTTGGTTTCCTCTGAAGTTCTAATTTTTCTCTTTAAGAATTCATAGTCACTACAGAGCCCAAGAAGCAAGCACACAAACACAGTACATAATGGAAACATACAATATGAATGTTTTGAATATGAATATGAACTAATATCTAGCAGGCCGATTTCTATATTTTTCCTTTAAGATATTAGAATGCAGAGACACAAAAAGCAAAACAACAAAAATACAAATTTGCACTTGAAAATTTCTGGTCTAACTCATAAGTTAACTCATAACTCCTAGACCCTAGTTGCTCTGATTTTCTACCCACATTAGTGGACACTAAACATTTCAGACAGGGCAGAGATGATGAAACACACAAAAATGTGAAGAGACGACAGTTGTATTGTTAGTTTAAAAGCAGCAACCGCGGTGAATTATGAACATGCTCTGTGTTTTGTTTCTGTCCTGCTGATTTGTAGTTTGCTCTGTCCCTTGCCCTAGTCTCTCTGGAAATGCTGCTTCAGTTATTTACTCGTAGCTGGCCTGAATGACTTGCACTCAGAAGCTTGTTTTATGGAATTTTAACAGGTCAGCATTTTGAAGCACATTTCACATTCATAAAGTTTCCATCACATGCCCAAATGAATAACTTATTGGAGAGTTAATGAATTGCAGCGATTATTTCCTATACTTACCTTGTTTATTGTGTACAGAGTTTGTCTTCTGCCAAAAGCTTTATTAGAAAAAGGAGAGCATTTTCTTAGAACTAGTGCAACAGAGGCTTTTCATACTCTTATACCAAGTGAACTTCCAAAAGATTTTTAACTCCTTGTTTCCCAAAGCACACTTGATTTTTGAGTAAATTTGAGTTTTGGACACAATTATGTTGGTTTAGTTCTTTTTTGAGAGTTCAGAAAACTGGTGGTATACATGATAAAAGCTTGTCTAGTTGTCATTGTCTCCTCATTAAGAATTTAATATTTTGAAGTACTTAACAGTAAGGGGGATAGCTTTCAGCACTGACAAACATGCTGTACAGATAAAGGTGCTTAATGTATTAATAAAATAATGTTTAAAACAAAAAGAGAGTAAATCTTTATTTCATAGTTATGGCACTTGGTAGGTCAATCCTAGGAGTTTTTTAGGAGATATATTTAAGATGGACTGTTTCCTAAATAGTATGATGAAGGGCTAAGGAGGGTTTTTTGTTCAAGAGCAAGATGTAGATAGAAAGGTTTGTAAACTGTTGGGAAAGTCTTTGCAATTCTCATGACAGCACTCCTTAAAGATGTAGTAGAAGATACTCGCCGTAATGAGCCTAATGGCATTTTGTTCTTGTTTTCTCAAAGAAAAAACTATTTTTATTCTTTTTTGGGGAAGAGAGTGGGTGTTGTGCATACGTATGTGTATATGTGTATGTGTATGTATATGTATGTATACATAAGGCCAAATGTGTCTCCTTGAAGTTTCTACTCATATTTTGGGTAAGTCTATCTGAAACCAGGACAGATAGCAAGTCTTTTCAGACATTTTGTTGTTTGAAGTCTCTTTTTCAAATTTAAAGACGTTCCTTCAAAGTTTATTCCTTAATCTATTATTTTATCTCAGTCTAGCTTTAATTGTATTTCCTAATACAAATACCTAATTTTCAAGGAAACTACTCATATGTATTAGCCCTAGATCTTTACTAATAATCTTTTCTCTGTCTGAGGCCTCCTGAGCTGTCTCCTCCATGTATCCCAGTCTTCGTATGGCCCAAGGATAGTGTAACAATAGAATATGGTTTTTGATTGGACACGTTTGTATAAATACATTGTCTCTCTGGTGTGAGAAACTGAAAGAGTAAATAAGGACCAAAATGTAGAATAGATAATATGAAATAGGGAGAAGCTCTTAAAAAGGAAAGGGAAATTGTGAAGGAGGAAGGAGGAAAAGGAAGGGAAGAAGGAAAAAAACAAGAAAAGAAGGAAAAAAAAGAAACAAATGTTTGGTAAAGGGTGATTTTTTTTTGTTTTGGAGACAGGGTCTCGCTTTGTAGTTCAGGCTGGCCCTGAGCTCACTATGTAGCCCAGGCAAGCCTTGAACTCAGCAATCCTCCTGCCTCTGCCTCCTGAGTGTTGGGATGACAGGCGTGAGCCACCACACCCGGCCCTGTGGTATGTGGTATTGATTGCTGGTGGGCGTGAATCACCACACCCAGCATTGTATGTAGTTACCGGGATTGAACTCAGGACCTTGTGCTTGCGAGGTGGTGCTGGAACCACTGAGCTAAATCTCTGGCCCTGTAAAAGGTGATTTTTAAAGGAAGGGAGGGGAAGGGGAGAAAAGTAATCAAGATATATAATCTAGAGGTACAAATTCCCTTTGATGAAAGTGATCACTGTGTATATCTAAATTATACCAATAAAATTAACTATTTTTAGTTTTAGTTTTCTTGAGACAGGGTCTTGTCTTGTAGTTCAGGCTGGCCCTGAACTCACTATATAGCCCAGGCAAGCCTCGAACTCATGGCAATCTTCCTGCCTCTGCCTCCCAAGTGCTGGGATTACAGGTATGAGACACCGTGCCCAGAGACAAAATTAATTTTAAAAAAGACAAAAAAAAGTGCATAGTTTTTGAACTCTGTGTAGAATTATAACACTTGGCCTATAGTAAGTACACGATAATTGGCAACTACTGTTAAGAAATAAGAACTAACGTTTATTGAACACTTAGTATGTGTTTGGACTGTTAATTTTAATATTGTGGGGGCAATTAAATAAATACTGTACTGCTATTTTTATTTTACTGAGGAAGGAAATGTATAGGAGATAAATTGCTCAAAGTCACTGGAACATGAACTCTTACGTGGGAGATTTGGAACTCAAGAGCCTGGGGCTTTATACAGCACTCTGTTTCCTTTGTAGAATATCTCTGTGGCTCCTGGGTGCTTTCAATCCTAAACTGCTGACTGCTCTCGCCTGGCTCTAATTCCCTGACTCACCTGTCTCAGACACTCAGCCAGAACAAGCAGCATATTCATGCCTTGGTTTTGAGGCTTGTGGGGCATGGACTCTTTAGGCATAGTTCAGGATGCTGTCGGGCCCATAGAAAGTGATGTCTCTTAGGGTGTAAGAATGGCCATGGGGCACAAGAAATGAAAGCCACCGTTTTGTGACACAGCCGGGGTACAGGAGGGCTGGGCTGCAGATCTGCCTCCTTTCCTCTCTGGTCAAATGTAAAAGACATTAGGCTTTTTCAGCCCTACATATTTGACAGTATAAGAACGTAAAGGGTGGTACTTTAACTTTGTGCTTCCTAGTGGGAAGAAGCTGACGGCTAAGTCCCTATCGACGCATGCGCCTTTGCCCTCGTGCGGGCAGCGGCCCAGGCCAAGTGCGCCTGCGTGACTTCCAAGTGCGCCTGCGCAGTTTGACTGTCCGCGCCTGTCCCGAGACCGTTAGGTTCGTGGTCGCTGACTGGCCTCTCTAGACGACGGTTGGTGGGGGTAAGTGAATGTCAGAGTGAAAGCCGTGCGCCATGTTGGCAGGGGTTTGTGAGTGGGTGCCAAGAAGGGAAAAACACTTTGCTGGTTCTAGTTGCCAATTCTGAGGTGGTCCAGGATGGCTCTTCGGAATGGAACATAAACTCTGACTGAAGTTTCTCTGAAGGGCAAAACTAGGCCCTTCTGGCCTCCATCAGGGACAGTGGTCTGTCAGACAATACGTATTTGCAAGTTGAGCAAACTTTGGATATCAGTGCTAACAACCTCATTATTAAGCCACAGAGGCCCATTTGAAAGGTGGAGAGGGTGGGGGGGCAGGTGGGAGTCTGAGACCTCAGGGTTTTGGATTTAAAAAATGAGTTTTCTTTGACCATTTCAATGATACTCAGAAAATTAACAGCCCTTATATGTCTCTTCGGGGTTAGGATGAGAGTTGTGTTGGTATTTCTGTGCCAAGAAACAGTGGTATAATCTTGGTTCCTAGAATGGGACCAAAAATATTTTCTAAAGGGCCTACTGGATCCGGCTTCAAGCCTAATAGATCTGGAAACAAAGCAGAGGAGCCGCTGATCGCATAGTTTCCAAATTTTTATAAAAGCCGTATGTGGAAATTTAGATTTATCTCAGTTTGATTTCAGTTACTATACAGTTGTGTTCAAATCTCTCACATTAAGTAGTAAGTTTGGAGCAGAAGTGTTCTCACAGGTTTGGATTTTGTTTTTTCAGGCAGCAGGAAAGTGTTGAATTAAATTGGGATTGAAATATTTAGAATAACTATTGAATACTTTATTAGATATATATTCCTCTCTGCCTCTTTTGGTCAATATTGTGTTTGTAGTAAAAGAAAAAATGGTGAGATAATATGGAAAATCTAAACTGCATGCTCTGGAGACTTTTTTTTTTGGATGCATTTGATTTAAAAGGGTAAGAATGTGACATTCTCAGACTCCAAATGGCCAAAAGTTGTTGTAAATTTATTTTCCCTTTTTGTGTGAGCAGTAATGTCAAATGTTTTGGGCATCTAGGCTAACATTTTTAAAAAGACAAACTTGATTCACTTTTAATATAAACTGTTATAGTGCACACTATATAAAAATCTTGTATAAGACAAATTATATTTAAGAAAAAGGAAAAGATATTTTGCACAGAACTGGAAAATTGAGTTATATTATAAATTCTTACTCAGAAAGCAAAGAATTCCCTAAAGTGTTCACATTGTCAGATTAGAAAGTAGTTTTAAAACAAACATAATTTCCATAGTTAGTGGGTTAAAAATGTGATTTTTATTGCTGATACAAGTTACAAGTTTCTTTCTTTGAAAGTTTAATCAACCAGCTTCATTTTGTAAATTTGGAATGCTAATGAAAAAAATTATAGACTCTGGTATTGAAGAAAATGAAGAGAAACCTTAATGAAAATTCAACTCGAAGTACAGCAGGTATTGAATTTTATTTTGAATTTTCTGTTTTATGTATAAAGCACACACAATTTATAGACAGAACATTTTGAAGGAAAGTTTTAAGAAAATCAAACATTTAGTCTGTTATCTTGTTATATTCAAAGAAATAAAATAACTTATTCAAGGCAAACTATTTGGTGAGATAGGTAGAAATAAAATCAGATTTACTGAGACTTACTATGGTGTTATTTCTACAGATCCTGTGTGCTTGAGTTGTTCTATATTTTTCAGATAAAAAAGAAATAGATATTTTTTGTTTGTATCTGTGACTGATTTGTCTAAAATATTTCCAAAAGCACTTCTATCTTCTGATGGCTTCTACCATTCTTTCCCAATTTATTAGGTAGTCTAAGGGATGAGGGAAAGAATGAGAACTAGGGAAATTGCACATGCTGCACAGTGAGGTTAATAACTATTACTTGTGGTAGATGTACTATGTTCTAGACATTATACCTATTAATCAATTTAATCCTTGCACTAATCTTCTAAAATAGGTTATTATTAGTATCCCTGTTTTCCAGATGAGAAACCAAGTGGCAAAAAGGTTAAATAATCTGTTCAGTGTCAGGAATCTGGCTTTAGAGTTCTTGCTCTGAATCATTATGTTATTCTGCTTCTCAGCATATGTCATCCTGGCACAAAGAGTTTAAGGAATTTGCCCACGTTTATACTTTGAAGTTGTAACTCAAAGCCACTTTGAAGTAATAATTAAAATACCAGCAGTCTGACTCAAGAGTCCACATAATTCTCCTATCCTTTCATCAGTGAGTTTTCAGAGTCCATATTCTGCAGTGCAGCGCTGATGGCTCAAGTAGAAAATGGTAGTGTGGCAAGAATTCTGAACTAAAACTTAGGAAGCTTGGATCCTAGTAGGTTTGTCCAGTGTCTTTGCTTCAAAGCAAAGAGGTGTAGACCTTTTTCCTCGAGTTCCCTTATCAGTTTTATAGTTCATGCATTCTGACTTGAGATTGGTACTTCTTCCATCTGGAGGAAGTAGAGGCAGTATTTCTTCTCATTTGGACATACACACACACACACACACACACATATATATATATATGGTATATATATATATGGTATATATATGGTATATATATGTAATATATATATGTATGGTATATATATATATATATATATATATATATATATATATATATATACCATTCTCTAAGGTATTTTCAAAATGATTCATAGAAAAATATCATGTTAGACACATGAAGTACAAAATGTAGCTATGGGTTTCAGACCAAATCTGTTGAAATAAAATCTATAATAATGGGATTATGGTCCTGAAACCTGTACGTATAAGACTAAATGTTAGCTAAACTAATTTTTGTCAGCTGCAGCCCTACCAGTTGTATCCAACCAGTGGTTAGGACTTTGGAAAGCATGGTTCAGAGTTTGGTTATTCTTGTCTGCTTTACTCCACAAGTCCTATCTAGTTGATGATAATCAAGCACAGAAGAGAAATAGGGAAGACAATAAATAAGTTGGGGAAGGGTTAGAAGATGAGAAAGGAGATAGGAATTTAAAGAGGGATTAAAGCAGTCTTAAAGTAGAACAAGAAAGATCTTCTTAGGCAAAATAGGGTATTTAAGGTTTTAAAAAGAATATAAAAATCAATTGAAGAACATAGAACTATATAACAAGTACATTAAATATAGAAGTAGACACTTAAATTGTGCAGTATTATATATTAGTAATTTTTCTATAAGCACAACTGATTATTTCCCTGTTACGTACTAATTTATTGATATATTTAATGTAGGCTGTTTGCCTGTACCATTATTCCATCAGAAGAAAAGGAACAGACAGCCATTAACTTCTAATCCACTTAAAAATGATTCAGGTATTAGTTCTACTTCTGACAGTTACGATTTTCCTCCTCTTCCAACAGGTAAGAAAATTAATCGGGCAAATGTTTTCAGGAACTAAGACCAAGGATTATAGAAAATTACAACTTTTCTTTTATTGCAGTGAAAATAGAAAGTTCAGAAGATTTTTTTCCCCTCATTTTCCAAATAGAGAGACTACTTGGCTCTTTTTGAACATTCCAGTACAGGCATTTGAGTTTCCTAGTTTACATGGGGGGACCTAGCATTTAAATGGAGAATCTTAGATCTGAAGCCATTGTCCTGATGAAGTACTAACCTGCATTACAAAGATATTTTTTCTTTTTCAAAACTCATATAGATAACATAACTTACATATTTTGTGGTACAGCCTGGAAAAACTCATCCTCAGGAATGGGCATTAAGTGTGCTTTGGAACATAGAAAAATGGGTGAGGAAGAAGCCTGATAATTTCTGGTGCTTTGTTCTAGTCTTTTTTTTTTCTCCCTTCTTATGGAATTTTTGCCTTCTTAATTTGTTACTCTTTCTTTTTCATGTTTTATTTTATTTATGACCATCCTGCTTTAAACACAAGGCCACTCTTTGCTATGGTCTAAAATGTCCCATGTTGAAAAATTGGCAATTTAGTTGTATTAGAAATGACTTTGCCCTCAGGAATGAGATTAGTGATCTTACAGAAGAGGTGTGAGGGAGCTATTTGCTGCTCTACCATGTAAGGATACAGTAAGATATACCATCTATGAAGCAGTGAGCTTTCATTAGACACTGAATCTGTTGGCACCTTGGTATGAGACTTTTCAGCCTCCAGAGCTCTAAATATTTTTTATTTATAAATTAGTCATCTAAGGTGTTTCCTTCTCACCTCATTCTCCTTGTAGCTTCAGGTAACACATGAACTAAGTTGCCATTGTGAAGAATTCACAAAATCTTTTAGTTCTAGTTCTTGGAGCTCATTGACTCACTACCTTCTATATTCTTGATGAAATCCTAGAGATGAGAAGCCTCTGGTTCATATCTTCTAAATGAGACCACTGGCTTACCTTTATGGTTAGGCCTTTCAACTCTGAACCTATTAGCTGTGGTAGTGAGTGCTGGGAGATCTTAATGTTTACTGACTTTTCACTTCTTTCTAGAAGAAGGCATAACAGGCGGACATTCTGAAATATATTTAGTACATGCTGATTCTACACATTTAATTTTTTAGATCACACACATATTACTGGAGTCTTACACAACCAGAATTTAAAATTAACTTTATATATAGCAATACTTTCACTGTTAACTTCATTCAATTTATTCCTATAAGCTTTAATGTAGATTTAAGATTGTTTTTTTTCTCTATTTTAGAGAAAATAAAATATAAAGTTAATACCATTACCATTTTTTTTTTTGAGACAGGGTCTTGCTTTTGTAGTTTGGGCTGGCTCTGAGCTCACTATGTAGCCTAGGCAAGCTTCGAACTCAGCAGTCCTTCTGTCTCTGCCTCCCAAGTGCTGGGATTACAGGCGTGAGCCACCATGCCTGGCACTGTGGTAGGTGGTATTGATTGTTGGTGGGCGTGAGTCTCCATGCCCAGCACTGTATGTGGTTTCCGGGTATCAAACTCAGGACCTTGTGCTTGCGAGGCAGGCACTGGAACCACTGAGCTAACCCTCCGGCCCACCATTACCATTTTTATGGGTAGAAAATTAGAAATTCACCTGGGAATGTACAAGTGAACATTTATTTGGTCATTCTCCCTCATTTCAAGAATCTCCATCATTTAAAATATTTTTGTAAGTAGCAGGAGTGTTGATCTAAAAAATAGCAAGTTAGAGCTATACCATAAAGAAATGGGTATCTTTGTGAATTGCTGAACTCTTCAATTTCTCACTAGAGATATATTAAGATTCTTACACTGGATAAAAGAAAGGACTGTGTCAGTGTTTTTCCAAGTTTTGTTTTGACCCACTAGTTGAGCTGAGATACAACCAATCTATAAAAAACAAAATCAAAAACAGGACAGACCAAAGTAGAGTGAAATAGAAAATATGAGCCTGTGTTATACATAATGAAGATCGGTTTGGTGTTGAAATCTTTTGTTCCCCTACCTCAGTGATGATGAACCTTTTAGAAAAGAGTGCCCAAATTGCAACTCAAAACCCATTCATGTATCACAAAGTGCCAACACTGCAATTAAACCTGAACACTGAGGTTTTAGTTTTGACAAAATAACTGAACATTTTTTTGTTTTGAAAGAAGAACAAGTAACATGTGCCATAAGTTTCCACCACTGCCCTACCAACTTTGCCTGTCTTTTTTGTCTTTCTCACACATACCGTGCATATTTCTTGCTGTATGGTGGAATAAAAAAGTTTATAAACATTGGATCAGATTGAATTCATGTCACAAAGTATAAGATTAGGACTGAATGTGGAGAAGATACAGATTAAACTATTACTTTTTCTTAAAATGCAATGGAGTAGAAAGACATCTACAAAGACAAGCTAGGCTATGACAAATTTTACAACAAAGTGCTATTGAAAACTGTATCTTCAAGTTTTTTGATCTACCAGATTAAATAAAAATGAAATAATTATTTAGAAAAATGCTACATATCTTACTTTTTTCTGTGTTCTTATACTTTTGAGATTGGGCCTGGGAAGCTATGAATCCAGAGTTGCCTTCTTTAACGAAAACAATGAACACAGGGTATGTGGAAAAATAAAAAAAATGAATGTGTGTCTGTTTCTGACTGATGTTATTCTTTTTCAAAATTCTTTTTTTTTAAATTGAATTCTTTATTGGTACAATTTATATACATCTCAAAATCACATATAACATTGGGAAATTTGTACCAGTATATGCCACAAGTTAATTCTCATTTTTACCCATATCCCTACCCACTCCCCCCTCCTCCCCCCTTTATACATGCTTTTTCAAAATTCTTAAAAATTAAATTTATTGGTACAGTTTACACACGATGATCATATTCATATGGAATTGTAATAACATATCTTAATTCTTATTTTTTCTTACTCTCCTCTCCATTTAACCCTTCTTCCTCTCCATATTTATGAGGAGAGCTTCATTTTTAGTTTATCTTTCTCATTTTTTCCCTTTTCTTCCTTCTTTTCTTTCCTTTTTTCCCCTCCCTTCTCTCTAGCACTCCATCCCATTTGAACTTTTTCTTCTAATTTCATATTATCTGTTATAAGTTTTGGTCCTTTTCTTTAGACTTTCAGTTTCTCACACCAGAGAAACAATGCAATATTTATACAATGTATTCGACCTATTTTACTTGAGTATAGATCTCTAGATACATCCATTTTGCTGTAAATGTCTCTCAAGTTTATCCTTCTTTATGGCTGAATGGTACTCCATTGTATTAAAAAAATTGCACATCTTCTTTATTCCTCAGTTGATGGGCATTTGAGTTGTTCATGACAATTTAGCTATTATAAGTTGTCCTGCTATGAATGTGGGTGTGCTTGTATCACAGTTTGATGCTTTTAATTCTTTAGGGAAGATATTAGGAACGGGGATAGTTAGGTCAAATGGAGCCTGTTGTCCTGGTGATTTAAGGAATCTCGATCCCCACAGTGGTTGCACCAGTCTACACTCCCACCAACAATGGAGAAGGGTTCCCTTTTCCCCATAGCCACCACCAGCATTTGTTATTGGTTGATTTCTTGATGATAGTTATTCTTTCTGGAGTGAGGTGGAATCTTAGTGCTGTTGCGATTTACAACTCTTGAATGACAAATGATGTTGAACATTTTTTTTCATGTATTCATTTGCCATTTGTATTTCTTCATTTGAGAAGTATGTACTCGTCTCAGATGCCCAGTTTTGTATTGGGTCCTTAAATTTGGAAGATTTGACTTTTTCAGTTCTTTTTATATTCTAGATATCACTGATGTTATTTTACTTTTATGAATTTGAAAATAAACTATTAGTATTTAACAAAATCTATCTTCTTGAAAGGCAAATAACACCTTCAGTTTCACATCCTTTGAGAAGTCAGAATTCTATGCTTAAGTCTATTCAATCAAATACTGAAAGAAGCCAAAGTGATTGGAGGTGAGTCTACCTAAATTTTTTCTTTTATTCCTTTCTCTTCTTTCTCCCTCTTTCTTTCTGCCCTTTCCCTCTCCTCTATTGCGTCCTCCTTTCTTAGTTAGAACTACATTTAGGAAGTTTTTCCATTAATAACTAACTGTTGTATTTTCATATAACCTATGCATACCCTTCTGTGTACTTTAAATCATCCCTAGATTATGTGTAATACCTCATATAATGTTAAATGTCATGTATACAGCTCTTAGGCTGTTTTGTATAAGGAAAAGTGACAAGGAAAAAGTCTGGATATATTCAGTACAGATGTTTTTTTTTTCCAAATAGTTTTGGTCCATAATTCATGAATTCTGTAGATGCAGAACTTGTGGATATGAAAGGTTAAGTGTGTTCTATTTTGTCTAGATACTTATCTTTATTAACAAATGTCATATTTACTTGTAATCTAGTGTTGCTGTTCAGTGTCTTTTTGTTTCAACTCGAATTCTTGTTAGTGTTTCTTATATTGTATAACCTATTGAGATTTTTTAAACATCTTAGTAATTGCTGGAAAAATTTTCACTTAAATACTTGTAGACAACAAGTCTCCATGTTTTCACAGTCGTTTGACAAGAGAGAAGAGAATTTTAATTTCTTTCCTTTAAAATTAGCATGTTTTTTGTGTTATTGTGTCTTTCTACAGCAACAGCTTCCAGGTCTTCATAATTTTTAGATATGTTCCTTTATTCTCTGAAGGAATTTTGGGAAAACAGTTATTACAAAGGTTATTTTAGGAAATGTTCCAAAAAATGATCTGTGTGAATTTTGGTTTTATGGTAGTTTTAAGTGCTATTAACTTCACTGTTCTGAACTGAGTGATTAGGTATAGTCCACTAGTATGTTCAAAGTGCAATTTTCATTATCAGATGATTTACCTTGAAGTTAATGATGCTTAACATCAGGGCCTCATTTTCTTGTCCATTTCAAAGTTATGTCTTGATCAATAGCTAGAGAAGAAGGCAGCAACTTGAACTGAGTACAGACTTTGTGAAGTGGTTTCTTTCCCTGGGGTCATTCATACTCAGATAATGGCCCGAGGGGTACTGGCCTGAAAATTGGTGGTTGCTTGTACCTTCTCAGTCCATCTGCTCTTAGAAACGGCTGATTCTTGGGGTCCTTGTTGAACATCTGAACCTATCCTGCCCAGAGAGAATGATCTAAGGGAGACAGTGCTTTCTGCTCTGCTCAGAAGCTACTCTGACTTAGGCTTCATGATCTGGTTAGGGTGTTGAGGACATGGATGAGTTTCATTGGCTTGTGAAGCAGCATCTGTGAGTATGTGTGGGGGGAAAAACAGAAAGGTGAAGAACCATAGTTTTCCCAGGTATTGTCCCCAGATTAGGAATGCCTTCAGAGCAAAACATGTTGGAGGGAATTTCAGGTGTATTGTTACCAATAAGTAGTTCTGAAGTGGAAAGAAAACCTTTCTAGGTTATATGTAATAAAGATAATTTTAATTACCATGAGTCAGGAGAGACAAAACTCTGCTTAATTGATTGAAAATAAAAATTTTCTCTTAGCATTGTAAGAAAAATTCTTTATAGAGGCAGTTAATGATAAATACATCTAGAAGTATTTTCCTGGATATTGTGATATATATGATATTTATAACTTAAAATTTTAAATTTGTGATTTAAATTCTCACTTTTATAGTTTATTTTTAACATTGGATTATTTTTTTGTGGAGTTTTTGTTGTTGTTTTGGTTTGGTTTTTTGTTTGTTTCTTTTTTTTTTTTGAGACAGGGTCTCACTATGTAGCATAGGTTGGCCTGGAACTCATTGCAGTCCTCCTGCCTCTGCCTCCCTAGTGCTGAGGTTACAGACATGTGCCACCTTGGCTGGCTTCATAATTTATTTTTTTTAATTTTTATTTTATTTTATTTTTGTTTGAGACAGGGTCTAGCTTTGTAGTTCAGGCTGGCCCTGAGCTCACTATGTAGCCCAGGCAAGCCTCGAACTCAGCAATCCTCCTGTCTCTGCCTCCCAAGTGCTGGGATGACAGGCGTGAGCCACCATGCCCGGCACTGTGGTATGCGGTATTGATTGCTGGTGGGCGTGAGTCTCCACACCCAGCATTATATGTGGTTGCCGGGGATTGAACCCAGGACCTTGCGCTTGCGAGGCAGGCGCTGGAACCACTGAGCTAAATCTCTGACCCTTATCAATTATTTTTAATTTAAAAATGTATATAGAAGCGAGTTTTTCTTTTTTTTATTGTAGCTATAGAGATGACAAAAATACCAGCTTGAAAACTTGGGGTAAAAATGATTTTAGGCCTCAATGCAAAAGAACAAACCAAATGGAAAATGATGAATTATTTTCTTCTTCAATGAATTTGGGAGCTCAACAACAAAAACAATTAAGAATATCTGAACCTCATAACTTAACTCATGACAGAGAATTGAAAGAACTCAGACAAACACATTCATCAAAAATGTTCGACTCCAAAATAAAAGGCCTAAACAAAAGCAGCACATTACAGTCATTTAAGCCAAATTTTCAACAAAATCAATTTGAAAAACAAATATTGAATGATACTCTGGAAGAAAACACTTTGAAGGTAAGTATTAAATATTAATGACTTATTTGCATTTTAAAAATGTGAGGTAAATACTTGGCAAGTTACAGAAATAAGAACATTTGAAATTAGTGCTATGTCATACATTATTTGATCAGCATATAGTTCCATTACCACGGGTTCCACTGGAATGAATGCATATTAATTTTCAAGCTATTTTCTTAGGGGTGTGAATGGCTGCTTCTTTTCATAGTTACTTTAGAGTTTCCTTCTGCAGTCTGGCTTCCACAGCTTATTAAGATACTAGTTTATGCATTGCTTGTAGAAATTATCCAAGCTTTTCATATGTAATTTTAAGATTTTTTTTCAGTTGAAGTCAGAAAAATGTTTCTGTAAACAGCCAGGTAATAAGTCCTTTTGACTTTCTAGGCCACACCGTCTCTGTTGAGATGTTCATTTTTACCATTTAGTTTTGCTGCTGTAGCTTGGAAACTGCCACAGACAGTTCATAAATGAATGGAAGTGGCTGTGTTCTAGCCAAAGTTTATCAAAACAGATGACAAGTTAGACCATAGTTTGCTGATCTCTGCTTTGTAATCCAGTATTATTTTACATTTTTAGCTGGATATTCTGTGTTCGACTAGTTTTGATGTAGTTATTCTGACCTTATTTCCTTTCCATGTACATTGTTATAATAGTTCTTTGTAAACATTTACTGTGTATTACATGTGTGGTTATCCTCTGTCTTCCTTCCCATGTCTTCTGGCCCTCTGCTTGCTCTTTTCTGTGTTCTGGATGGCTAAGTTGCCTCCATCCTGGAATCCCTTGTTGTATGTTGGTGTCTGCTAAAGGTCACCAGTGGGAGCCACTGGGAAGATATCAGGGTGTGGGAGAAGAGTTTTTCCCATTTCTGTCTACTTAAATGTGTGGATTGCAATGGCTGCATCCCTGCATGACATAGCCCATCCACTAGTTCAACTTTCATGTGCTTGGTAATTTTATTTCCTTTCCTTGTCCTTTCAGAATAGTATTAAGGGGTTATTAATAGTTAGTCTTTGGGTGCTTAAGCACCACTTGTTTTTTTTCTCCATGTCTGAAAAAACAGTCTTTTCAATAAGCCATTAAGGTAAACTCTGGAAATGTCACTAATATATCCCATAACCGCTCTCAAATTTGTGCTTCCTGAAAACAAGAAAAGATAGGACATAGTCATCTTAAGTAACAGTGGCACACTATAGCAGTAATATTCAGTGGGAGGCAGGCATGCTGGAATCTTGGTTAGGAAGGAAGAAAGAGGGAAAAATAATTGTAGGGTTTTTTTTAAAGGCTCTTAAGTAAGTGTTCTTCACAATCCTTACAAAAAATATCCATCTCCTTTAGGGATTAGAGCCTTATACCCTATTCATAGCTGATCTTCAAAAAAAAATGCCAAGCTCATTTCTATCCCAGGACTTTTTTTTTTTTTTTTTTTTTTTTTGAGACAGGGTTTTGCTTTGTAGTTCAGGCTGGCCCTGAGCTCACAAAAATTTCTTGTTTTTTTTTTTTTCTACATTCTACACATTTATTTGATATAAGGACTAGAATTTTTACATAGAAGAGAGAGTGTGATGAAACTTTTTCTCTTGCTCTGTTTTTATTCTTTCAGAAGGAAATCCCCTTGTGTCCATTACAATTTAAGGAAAAAAATAATTCTTTAAGAATTGTTTCTGCAGTTATTGAAAGCATGAAATACTGGCGTGAACAGGCAAAGAATACTGTACTTCTTTTTGAAATATTGGGTAGGTATAGTACTTCAGAAATACCCCAGTAATTTGGATAAGTTTTTAATATCCATACAAATACCTAGGGAATATTGAAGAAAAGTACAGTTTTGTAAATGATTAGAATTTTATTCATTTCATGGGTCTATTACTGATTTATGTGAAATGTGTTAGCTTTTAATGGCAGTATTGTTGTGATTACTAGTATTAAAACTGAATACACTTTTGCAAATAATTTGACTTAATCCCTTGAGTTACAGAATAAATGTACCAAATAATTAAAATTGACAGAACTAAAATCACAGTTGGCAGAAATGGATCTAGTATGTAAGTCTCCTCATTCTTAATCTAGTGTTCTTTTTATTACTAATTTTGTATATAAGTTAGATCACTTTAATTTATTAAGAAAATTAATAAGTTGAAGACCCCTGGTTTCTAAATTAATTTTTTTTTTTTTTTTGCTTTTTGAGACAGGGTCTTGCGTGTAGTTCAGGCTGGCCCTGAGCTCACTATGGTGTCCAGTCCAAATTAATTTTTAAAGACAGTTTTGCAGAATGTTTCTGAAATTTGATTTTATGTAAAATGAAAAGATAAACAAGATATAGAGATTCAAAACATCTCTTTCCATTGTTTAACATAAATAACACTTAAATTATGAAATAACTCAAACACAGAAAAATAAAGTCTAGAGATTTTTAAAGCCCCCCATATATTTGCTGTTAAGTATATGAACTTGACATACAGTCTCTTCCTAAATTAAAATGCATAGAAATATTTCACTAGTATAAAGTTGTTTCAGAAATGGCATTTCTCTTTAAAATGATTTCTTTATTATTGTATAAAAAGAACTGAGAGGTTAATGTGGGAACATTATTTATATATAAATTCTGTTTGTTAAATTTTATTTGTATTTTGCTAACATTGATCCCTATTAATGTTACTTAGCTGTCCTTGATTCAGCTGTTACACCTGGCCCATATTATTCAAAATCTTTTCTTATGAGAGATGGGAAAAATACTCTGCCTTGTGTATTTTATGAAATAGTGAGTATTTTAAAAGTTCTTTTCTCAAAACCTATACCAACAAATTTCTGTCAACAGTTTTGTAGTACTTCAAATATTTTTTTTGGTTTTAGTTGTGGTATTAGAATTGTTTATTTGTTTAACTAATATGGCAAACCTACTGTGTGCCAGGCATTGTGCTTGCGTACAAAGTAATAGAAGTAGTAAATGACTCCTTTTTTAAAAGCTCTTATAATTTCAAGTGGAAAGAGATACATACATGTCACACTGGTTGCTGGGATAAGCACAGTACTATAGAAGTCGATAAAGGAGGATGGAACAGATAAAGAGATTTTTCACAAAAGATAGTAATCTATATTATCTGGGATATTTGAGGACATACAGAGACAGGTAAACCAAAGTGTGTTGGGAAGGTACGAATGCATTTTAAGGTAAGCATACAGCACATATGAAAACATGAAGCTAAGAAGAGCCTTGCTTGTTCATTTAACTTGCAATTAGTGTATAATTGCTGAAGTATAGAGTTCATAGAGAGGGTAAGAGTAGGGTTCTAGAACTTAATGCAGGAGTGGGCTGGAATACAAATGAGAGATTTGCTGAGAAAAAAGGATAGAGATTGCACAGACCTATGTTCTTGGTAAGAGTTTGTCTTTAAATTTGAAGTTGGCCTCACTTCTGAAATCAGACTTGGCTTCCAGCATCTATTTCATCATTTAGTAGCTTTATGATCTAAATAGACTATCTCAGGAGGGAAAGTCCCTCCAAATTAGGACTCATTCTGAATTCCCATGCTTTTCCAGATGGGAAAATCTGATTCCTCATGCATTGATATGCATCTGATACCTATGAGGAGATTTTTAGTGATGTGCTTTTTTCAGCTGGAGAGTAGAAATGAACCACTTCACTGCCATCTCTTGAAGGTGGATCTCTAGAAGCAAGGGTGAATAATAGGGAATGTGTAGATATTCTAAGAAGCATTATCTAGCTAGCTTTTCTTCTGTGGCAGGACATCCATAAATGTCTAGACATCATAGTCCTAGGAGTAGTAATGCTCACATGAGGGAATTAAACATTTGAGGTGCTTGCTAAATAGTTGACTATGTTATTAGTTAAAATGCTGAAACTTAGATGAAGTAGCAAGTTTTTTTTTTTTTTTTTTGAGACAGGGTCTCGCTTTGTAGTTCAGGCTGGACCTGAGCTCACTATGTAGCCCAGGCAAGCCTTGAACTCAGCAATCCTCCTGCCTCTACCTCCCGAGTGCTGGGATTACAGGTGTGAGCCACCATTCCCGGCACTATGGTATGTGGTATTGATTGCTGGTGGGTGTGAGTCACCATGCCCAGCATTGTATGTGGTTACCAGGGATCGAACTCAGGACCTTGTGCTTGCAAGGCAGGTGCTGGAACCACTGAGCTAAATCTCTTGCCCATGAAGTAACAAGTTTTTTAATATTCTTTATGTTTTGCAAAACAGGATCGTGAACTTCCAAGACTGATCAGAGGCCAAGTTCATCGGTGTGTTGGAAACTATGACCCGAAAAAGAACATTTTCAGATGTGTTTCTATCAGACCAGCGTCTGTTTCTGAGCAAAAAACTTTTCAGACATTTGTTAAAATTGTAGATGCTGAGATGAAGTATTGTACTAAAGTAATGAATGAAATTTAAATGGTGATAAAATGAGCTTAATAAAAATTGAAGCATTTTTGTTAGTTTAATTTACTATTTCCATGGTTTTATAATAGCTGTCCTGTATTTTGCTTCTTGAATTAAAATATTTAAATCCATTTAAGTGTGAAGTGCTTGAAGAATAATTTTATTGTTTTTATTAAAATGATGTATTTGCTAAAATCAACACCCATTTCAGACAATGCTCAATATAAGAGAAATAGATACTTTGCTACATGGGATAGTAGTACATTGGGACAAGCCCCAAACCAGTGTCAGGACTAAGGGGGAAATTCTGGAAGCATTCTCACTATCAGGGACAAGACAAGGTACCCACTGACTGTACTGTATCAGGCATTGTTCTTAAACTAGCATCTGTGTAGTTCATTTCCTTTATTTTTTTAGATTCTACATAGAATACTTTCTATTTCTGTATAAAATACAAAGAAGAGATCCTGTGCTCTTTTCCTTGATATAACTCAGTCATTCCCATTTGCTCCTTTTTTTGTTTCTTTTTTCTATTTTTTTTTTCTGCTTTTTGGGTGAGTCCTCCCTCCCTCCCTCTCTCTCTCTCTCTGGTTCACAGGGTAGAAGACAAAGGAAGGGAGATGGATTACTTATCCCCTAAAATGTTTTAACCTTAGGCAGAATGTTCAAGTTATAGGTTTAAAAAATTGGGTTCTCCTCCACTAATCAGAGGTAAATTAACAAACATACTAACCTATCTGACATTCCTATCTGAAATGCTTCTCTTTTCTGCCTTTACAGAGAAAAATAAACTATCTTTTATATTTTAATAACATTTGTCTCGAGAAAAAAATATAAAACACTTCATGAATTTACATGTTGTTCTTGGGCAGGGCCCATGTTACTCTTCTTTTTATCACTCCAGTTTTAGTACATAAGCCCCTGGTATTTAATGAGAATCTACTCTGTGGCGAGCACCGCTAGATGTGCCAGAGACAGACAATGTAGCAGAAATTAGGAGTATCAGAAACTGGTATAGAGTATATAAACTGCAGCCAGGAACACACGTGGTGCCACTCTCCCATTGCCATGATTCATAGGTGTGGGACTCAGGCTGCTCTCAGTTTTAGGCCAACATCTAATGTGCACACACAACTTTCACTTCCTATCCACACAGTTTTGGGTTCTGTTGGTTTAGATGTTTCACTTTCTGTCTCTTCCTGGGATACTGAAAAAGCATAGACTGAGAACTAGTTTATCTAAGAATGTGACTTCACCAGGAGAAGGAGAGAGAGAGAATAACGAGTAGGGACAGAAGGAAACCCGATGCTAGGTTAGCTCAGTAAGTTGGCCACACCAGGAGTGACGAAAGCACATGCAAGAAGTGGCTTCTAGAACTCCCAAGGAATGAATGCTTCTGCCGAGAATGCTTCGTGGTTCCATTCTGGAAGTTGAGGCTGCCAATCAGCTATTTAGAGTTCTTTATGTCACTGAACCAACAAATAAGATTCCTGTACTGCCTGGGGTAATTCCGTTCCTGTTAACAGTGGGAAACTGCCTTTCTTCACACAGTGAAGAAAGAAAAGACCATATCTGATACATAGGTTACTTTTTGAGTGTTGTGCTAATAGATATAGCAACCCAAATAAAGGAAGAAACACTGAGAACTTGGATTACACTTAGATTAGTTACAAATGTCAACTATATTCCATGCTCAATTGCCCTTAGCAGTAGGAAGCAACCTGATATATCTATATCTATCTATCTATATAGGTATATAGATAAAGATATATATGTATAGAGATATGTAGATATTATATATATATATATATATATATATATATATATATATATATATATATATACATACAGTAGTTGGAATGATAGCAGCAGATGCTATTAAGGTTTTCCTAGAGAAATAAGAAGCCAACAATATTTCAGTGCTATGAAAACCTGCATTATCTTTTCTGTTTGACCTGAGGAAGAATTAAACATGATCTGGGAGAGTCTAACTTTTCTCTTACACCTGTCTTCCTTATATGTCTGCATATGGTTGAGTCATAGAATTCTGATTCTAATAAGCGACAGGGTTATCTCTCCACTGGGGTATGTTATAGGCAGTTGAGTCGTAGAGAGTGCCACTGTTCGATTATTTCTCAAATACATGTTTCTCATAGTGGTACTCTATTCAGAAGACCACGAATGGCTTTTTGTCCTCAGGATACAGGCTAAACTCTTACACTTCTAAGATATTTTAAAGTCTTCACAATGTAGTCTCTGATTACGTTCATAGTTTGTCCAACAATTCTTCACTTCCTAAAAGGTAGGCTCCAGCCACACAGGACTACTGTCCATTCCCTGCACAGACAGTGAGTAAGCATCCATGCATGCCCTTTCTTTGTCCCCACTTTTTCTCAAAGTATAATCAGATGCTACCAGTAATCAGTCAGCACAACAGACTCTGAGTTTGCCCTAGAGAAGTCTTGCATAATTACTTTTTCTTTAATGAGATCTTCCAGGATCTAGACTCCCTTGAGATGCCAAGTTCCTTAGGCCCAGGGATGAGTAGTATTAGAAATATGAGTAAGGTGGTCCAGACATAGGTGATTATGACAAAATGAATAAAGGAGAACAGGATCTTGAATCAAGATCCCAGAGTTATCCTTAGACGGTCTGGGTAAGTTGATAGGAGGGTGACTAAGCTAGTGTCTTCGTGTCCTTCCAACCTCTGGGTCTTGATTTCTCAGTTTTTATGGCGTCCTGAAAGATACTTTTCCAGATATGGTAACTTTCCTCCTCTCCATCTTTCTACCTTGCAATACATTTCCATGCTGTAAAAATATTTAGTAACATTTCTTACAATATTTTTATTAATGATAACATTCATTTTACTGTGCAATGAGTTCTCACAAGATCATATCATTTCCAGTCAATATCTCCTGAGGAAAGCCATTTAATTCAGAGTTTCTTTGTTTATATATAATTGAATTACTCAAGAATCTTAAAATGTCTCAGATTGGCTCTAATGAAGAGGTTCTAATCACCTTTATTAGGGAATAGCACAGAAATCTACACCTTAGAAAATGTATAGTCTTTCCACTCAAACTGTAGTCCACATGCCAGCAGACTTAGCATCACCAAATGTAAAATTTGAACTTTTAAAATGTGGAAATTCAGGCTCCATACAGAGCTACTAAATCAAAATCAGCATTTAACAGACAACCATATACTTCTGTGTACATTAAATTTTGGAACCACTGCCCTTTGGGGTTCCTTTGTGCAGCCACAAATGAGAACCACACAGGGATGAGGGGAGAAGGTGAGAGCACCTTTCGCTGGAGCCCTGAAACTTGTGCCCGAGTGGGGCCCTGCCTGCAAGCCGTGTTTTCATGGTTTGTATGTAGTTCCTGTGAGGACCCTAGACGAGTCCCTCTCATTTCCCAGAGAAGCAGCATCAGGTGTGTAAAATGTCATGAATTTTCTAATTGCAGCACATAAACATTATATCCAAATATTAAATAAACTATTAATGGTTTAATGAGTCTAGATTAAAACAAAATCAGCAGGAAGAAAATTGTGGCTACTGGACTGAACTGTGTTTCTTTATGGCAGAAACTTCTCTGCCGCTGTGGTCCTCAGCTTTCAGAACCTCTGAGACACCTCAGAATGGGTATCTGTAGACAGAATGCAGAGAAGTCTCAAAGGTAGAACTTATATTTATTTTTGCCTTCCTCTAAATTTCTGATCCTTTTGATTGCATTAGTATCTTTCATACAGGTATAAATGAATCATGTGGAAATAAACAAAAATGTTAGTAAGGTCACACACAGACATCAGGTTTTCTGGTGGTGTAGGGTAAAGAGTAGGGTGGGGGTATAATCTGAAGCTATAGCCGTGAATTTTGTAACAATGTGTCAGGAGGTGGTGTGACACTGTGCAAGGCAGTGAGTCAAAGAATTTAGTAGAAGTAGTGATTTTAACTTAAATGGGATTTAGCTGTTTTAAATTATGCTGGATATATGTCTCAGCCTGGGGGGTGGCCAACAGATACTCATGGAAAGCGGGCCACCTCCAGGCACTATGCCGTGTTCTGACCCTGCTGCAGGACACAGACATGCCCTGTAAGTAAGCGACCAAGGGCACTGAATGCTATGAGACAGGCACACAATGTGTGGGAATCTGAAAGCGGGTCCTACAGGGCTCCCTAAGTGTAGCTGAGCTGGCGACACATCATATACCTGAGGTAGGAGCCAGGGAGGTGAAGAGGGAGCAGATGGGAGATGAGGTTAAGCAGGAGCAGCAGCAAGTGTGAAAAAGATTGGAGTCAAGAAGTGATGTGTGAGTTGATCACTGCTGCACAGGCGATAAGTCAATGGTTCGTTCGGACGAGACTGTGAGGTAGGTAGACAAGAGACACGTCATGGGACATCTTTTTTTTCTTCTGTGTCATTAAAGGAGTTTTACCATTACCCCAGGAACAGTAAGTGCCTATGAAATTTCAGCAGGTCATTGATCAGATTTTCCTGTGACAGGGCCGCAGTGCAAAGGCACTGAAACAAAGCGAGCATGCGCACAGGAGAGATGAAGTAACAACAGGTTGTTCTAATGATCCAAACAAGATATGTTGTGAGTCTGAGCCAGATTGTGGCGAGTCAGATAAATGGATGAGTTAGAGAGAGTGAAGCCAAGAAATGACCAGACTTGTCAAGTATTTATGGAGAGCAAAATGCACAGATAAAAGAAAAACTCAGATGTCTGCCCTGAGCCTGAATTCTTTCACTGAGATATGAGAGATTGGAGGAGTGGATGGGGAGAAGGGCACCGTGGCTCCTGATATCATTTAGGATCTGTTAAGATGAACGTTTTGATATGTCCACGGAGAGAAAATCAGTAAGCAGTGGTTGTGGAGTGCTGAAATTATAGAGACGTTTACTCATGAGGTCCATAGCAATAGGCAAACTATTGTGCTGTATCTGTGGAGTTCTAAGGGAACAGTGTATTGCACAAAACCCCCCAAAACAGTGATATATGACACATTATTAGAGAAGAAAAAATTACAACTAACGAGAGTGAAATGATCATGAAAATATCAGATGTAAGTGTGATCACACAGAAGCTAACATAAAAGAGTATCTAGAAAAAGAAGGGTCAGTTCCGTAATGTAATGAGAAGAAATTAAGTCTGAGAGGTGGTTCTGATATAAATATGTGGCATATTTCAGATTGTAGAGATTGTTTCAAGTAAGAAAGGTGAGATCAACTATTGCTCTTGGTCTCTTCGGTGATTATCATATAAATTTGTTTATTTGGA
>PVIC010004000.1:0-65344 GCA_004025085.1 Thryonomys swinderianus | reverse complement strand
CTAATGCAGGGTTCACACAAGTGGTGGCCTCTCTTAGGACACCCATGAGGTGTCTTTTCACTGGGACACAAGTCTGGTCTCTGGACTCACTGAGTTTCTCCAGCAGACACTCCTCCAGCTTGCACCTGAGCTGGGGCAAGGAAGGTAAGCAGATTTCCACCTGAGCCCTTTGGTCTGGCCCTACACCCTTCCCATACTCCCTAACTATGGAGCTTCCCCAAGTGAGAGTCCCAAAAAGGGTCTTATCTCTTTTGATGGGAGAAGGAGATGGGGTAGGAGACCTGAGTTCTAACCTCTCCATCCAGAGAATTTTAATCAATCCCTCCCTTTATATTTCATCCCCACATTCCTTAGTACCCGAATCCCTGGTTTCTGAGCCCTTCTGAGGACTTAGCCTGCCACCCTGCCACCTCTCTTCTGTAAGCCACTCTGGGAGCCAGGGTGATCCTGCCATCACTTCCGTCTTCCAGAATACATTCACTTCCCTCTACTGAAGTTTCTGCTGACATGCACTCTGTTGTCGTAGATGTGAACCTATTAACTTTCTCACTGGGTTTGTGGTGCGTTTTGTGAGAGTAGAGATGGACTGCTCTAAAGTAGGACTTCCTGGGGACTCCATGCTTGGAGAGCTCTAGTAACAGGTAGCTGCATGTGTTTCATGTGCTGGATGAGAGTGTGAGCCCGATCAGATCGTCTCCTGTGTACTCAGCAAGTCTCTTAGACATGCGGGAGCCGAGGTAGTAACTGAGCATCAACACGTCTTTTGAACCCTCAGAAGACCTTAAACTTAAGACAACTCCAGGCTTCCAGATGCAAGCTTGAGGGCTACAGAGCCAAGCTGGAAGAGAGCTCAGGAACCACCCTCGTGCCCGCCCCCACTCTGACAAAGCCCCACTCCCTGTCCTGACACATAGGGGTGGAGCAGTTCTCATTTCTGCGCTTACAGGACTTCTGGCTTCTTAGACCACACATCTGCTGCCCTTAGGCCTCCAGCCACGTCATCCCCTGGAACTGCTCCAGCACAGGTTGCTCACGAATGCCCCATGGTGAAATCTAGGATGGCTTGTCACAGTGGTCCTCTCAGTGGCCCAAGGCTGCTGGTCACTCACTTCTTTTGAGAACTGTCCCAAGACTGGCTGATTAGCTACACTGACCATAAGCCTCCCAGCTGAGCTGAGCTGACCCCCCTGCTCACCTCACTGTTCTGCTTGGCCGTCGGAAAAGAGTTGGGTATTTCCATTCCCTTTAAGGAATAGTAGTTTGTATTAATTGTTTAATAGGGGTTAGATACTTAGAGGGCCAGTTAATGGACATTGGTTTGCATTAACTGTTTGCTTTTAGGCTATTCTTTAAAGAAGGTTAATTACTTAAACTATCAATAAAACATTGACTTTTAAGTTTGCTTAAATCATACCCTAGAGCTGAGTGGGAGGCTCACTGGCAGACTCCATGATGGAACCTTAGAATGCAGGCGCACTGCCTCCTCTATCAGAAAGCAGCACAGCCCTTTACACCCCACAGCTACTGGTTAGCTATGTGTGAGAGCAGACACAGAGGACCAAAGGCTTAAAACCAGGGGTGTGCAGGGGTGTGGTAGCATGCACCTGTAACCTCAGCATGCTGGGAGGCTGATGCAGGGGGATTTGCAAAATCAAGTCTAGCTTGGGCAACTTAGCAAGGCCCTGTCTCAAAATACAGATAAATCGATTGATAGATAAATAGAGAGATAGACAGGGAATATAACTCAGTGCAAAAGTCCTGGGTTTGACTCCTCATACTACAAAAACAACCAAACAAACAAAACTAGGACCAGGTACTTGCGAGTCGAAAGCTGGGCCTTCTGCCCAGGCAGACAGAGACCCAAGGAGCCACACTGAGCACCAGAGGCCAGGGTCTGCTGCTGCCCCAACCAGCAGATGCTGGATGACCAGCCTTAGCCTCTTGCTTGTTCTTTCCCCTATATGGCCAGGTAGTACTTCTGGGGTGGGAAGGTGGACATAACATGGGATTGTTTCTCTCCTGGCTTCTGTCAGGAGAGTCTACTCTGAGCCTCTGAAGTTAGGTCCTAAGACACCCCATGGGGGATATGGCAGAACCAGTCCTGGGTGCTCTTGGGGCTGCTTTCCTGGGCCCTCTGGGGAATCCTCTTGAAGCTGAGCTCCTTCCCCAAGTGCCACCTGTGGGGTTCTATAAGTGTCTCCCCATTGCTGAAACCAGATGATACTCAGCTGGATGAACCAAACCCTAGGCCTCAGCCACATAGCAGAGGCCTAACATCTGGTAGAATGTGACCCCAGAACTTGGGGAGGCCAGGCCAGTGGGGTTGCATCCACAGACAAGGCCTTTTCCAGTCCTAAAGTGGTGGTTCCTAATTTAGCTGCATACTGGAATCATAGGAGAGCTTTTTTGAGAACTCCATGCCCAGGCTAAAGCCAGAGCAGCTGAACCAGAATCTCTGAGGGACTAGTCCTTGTCAAGCTCCTTGGTGACACTGGTATCAGCCACAGGAGGGCCAGTGGCCTGGAGTCAGGCCAGCCCAATTCAGGTGCCGCCCTAACCCATGGAGCCTGTTCTGCTCCTGCTACAGTCCAAGTACCACTGAGCTCTGCAGGGCTGCAGCCTCCCGATGATCACTAAGACCACTTTCTGTCTTCCCTCCACCCCCACTACCAACACCTTCCTCAAGGTCACTGTCATTCGCCCAGACACCTGCGATGCCTCCCACCTTCTGCACTAATGTGGTCTCTGTACTGGGGTCAGTGATTTGAAGTTTACTTTGTTCACACCATTTTTCTGCTTAACACTCATCAACAGCTCCCCATTGCCTTGAACAGATCTGGGACCCCTCAACTGTGCAATCAAGACCCCCTCAGGGGTTCTCTGTCTCTCTAGGCCTCACCCCCCCCCCCCAATTCACAGTCTGATTTGGCCTGTGCTGTGCACTCTTCCCAGAGCTGCCCAGGAATATACTGAGCTTGGCTCCTCTAGGAAGCCTTGGCAGACCTGACGGGCCCAGAGCGCTCAGGCCACCCTGCGGCAAAGGCTTCCCAGTGATTTCTGAGTGTCCATCTCTCCTCCCACAGCCACTCTACTTGCCAGGAGACTGTCATTTGCAGACCATGGAACCAAATGAAGAGCAGCTCCTTGGGACTTGGTAGGAGCCCTGGATCCAACTCGTCCCATGCACTTTGAACCTCTCCGCACTGGCTTTTTCCACCCCTCATGGGCTGTGTTTGGCATCTTGACTTTGTTTCTGTGGACACCAACCAGAAACTACTCTCTGGATTGGCTACTTGTGACGGTGCTGGCAGCCTGTAGCAGTGACTCAGGGAATTTTCCCCACCTCACTCCAGCCCAGGTCCTAGGAACACGCCATGTAGTTCTGGTCCAGGAAAGGGAATCACATATGATCTATTTTATACTTGTTCCTTGAAGCAAGGAAAGGGTTTCACCTTTGGAATTTAAAACCCTGTTCTTGCTGTGGGACGAGGCCTCACCTTTAGAAGCAGTCACTAAATGTTTATTGGCTGGACAGTTGGATGGATGGATGGTGGCTGGTGCAGGCGTGAACAGAGGGAGAGAAAAATGAGCAAATGGCATTTCATTTCAACTTTCTCTAGTTCCTTGTGTCTCCTTACAAAAGGGTACACTTTTCCTTTTTTCTTAAGCCTTTCGTCTGATGGTCAGATGTGATAGCTAATATCGTTGTCTTGACTGGATTAAGAAACACCTAAAAAACAAGTAAAGCCCACTTTTGAGCGTGTTTGAATGTACCTACGGGCTCTTTCCAGAGGTCATTGGCATGTGGGTTGGTGAGCTGAGGTGAACCTGCCTGAAGGTGGTTGAGTGCACCCCATCGGCTGGGGCCTGGATGGATCTCCTCACTCCAACCACTCTGAGGTGAGCAGCTTTGCTCCGCCATGCCCTCTCACTACAATGACCTCACCTGGGGCCTAGAAAGGATGAGCCAAAACCTCAGAGAAGATGAGCCAAATTAAAGCTTTCCTCATTTAAATCCACTTTCTCAGGTCTTTTGTCACAATGGCAAAGAGCCAACACACCAGACAAGAACTGTCGTGGCCTAGGCGCTGTCACAAGCTCACAAGGAGGTGCTCCTTCTTTGTCTGTTGCAGTGGCACTCTAACCCCAACAGGCTGCGCTGATGAACTCCTGGTTCTAATTAGATTACTTTCGCACCCAGCATCCTTCTCTGGAGGCCAGAGGCTGCGCTTCTTACACCTCCTCAGCTTCCAGTTGAGTCCATGGTGCTAAGGGCTCAAGGAATACTTCCCAGACATGAAAACAGATGTTCTCCTGGCACTGAGAAGGACATGACTGCCCCTTCTCTAGGATGTTCTGCCTCTGCAGAGATGGTCTGGCATCTGTTTCTCAATCTGGGATAAATCTTCTAGATCAGGGAGTCCCATTAAAAAGCCTCTCCACGCACTTAGGGAATTATGCTTGGGGAATCTTTCTTGGCAGCAGACAATAAATCAATCACAGCTCAGTGAAAATGCTGAGTTAGAATAGGGATCACTCAGGCCAGGTTAAGAAGAAGCCCGAGACATCCTTTCCCTTGAAGCCCAGTTCTGAGACCTCCCTGTGGATTTAGGCTCTGCATTTGAAGAGCGGCTACCCACTTTGCCCAGTATTGTTTCAGTTTTAGGCCTTAGAGTGAAATCTCTCAGTCCCAGGCAAACAGAGATAATCCCTTTGGTCATTTTTCTGGTGTTCTGCTCCCTCCTTCCTACCAGCACAAGGAAATAGCCCTGTGTGTACCCACATTTTAATGTGGGCTTCACCTCCTTCTCAGAGTCCAACTGTGCCCTGCTAGCAGTGTCTAAGTTCACGGCCAGCTGAAACAGCATGTGATGTCTTTTGATTCTGGTGGCTGAGTTTTGGAACTTCACCGCTTTGGGTGCCCTGAACCCAATACCCAAATATAGGCAATTATAGGAAGGGAAGGGAAGAAAACAAATGTACCTGGAGGAGGGAGACATTGGCAAGGCTGAGTCTGAAGAGGTAGTTCCTGCAAAAACAGAAACAGAAATCATAACCCAAGCTGGTTCTGCTGTCAGGACCCCGGGGAAGCAGTCTCCAGCCAGGCCTCAGGGGATGCCGGGACTGGGGGCCCAATGCACAGGGCCTAAGGTGGGCCAACCTCCAGGAAGGGCTTGACCCTTCATTCGCTTGCTTAATTTTCTTTTTCTTTTCTTTCTTTCTCTCTCTCTCTCTCTCTCTCTCTCTCTCTCTCTCTCTCTCTCTCTCTCTCTCTCTCTTTCTTTCTTTTCTTTCTTTCTTCCTTTTTTTAATGGGACGGGTCTCACTTTGTAGTTCAGGCTGGTCCTGACCTCACTATGTAATCCAGGCAAGCCTTGAACTCCTGCCTCTGCCTCCCAAGTGGTGGGATTACAGGCATGAGCCACCTGGCCCGGCAGTGTAGTTCTGATTGCAGTGGGCGTGAGTCATCATCCCTGGCATTGTAGTATGTGGTTATTGGGGATCGAACTCAGGACCTTGCACTTGCCAGGGAGACACTGGAACCACTGAGCTAAATCCCTGGCCCCCAGCTTGCTTACATTTCAAACAGCACTGGGGGTTGACATAGGAAACTCCATTTTACAGATGAGGAAATAGGTTAGGTCAGTGGCCCAAGTCACAGATATATAGAAACAAGGTGTTGAGATTGAAATTCACACTGTTCTTCACCAAACCCTACAGTGTAGCTGTGCCTGGCCAACAGGGCACTCCAGGAAGAAGACTGCTGGTACCTCTGTTACACAAAAATCACAGACCACCTCTGTGGACTGAGCACCCTCACTGGGCTCCAAAAGACCTAATGAAAAATCAAAATGGGGTCACTCATGCTAGGTTTCCCATCACTAAGCAAAACTGAACTTCAGAGAAATCAGGAGGAAGAGAAAAGAGACAAATATCCCAAAGAAGCTAGTTTCAGATAGCATCATAGTGAAGTTCCCTCTACCTTAATTCACACACTAAAGAAAAGGTAACATGTAGTAACCTGATGTTAACCAAGCATTATTTTTCTCTTGTTCTGTCTCTACATCCTGGTCTTTCTAGAAAAGTAACTTGAAAGGATCCATCTGCTCTGTTTTTTTGCTCCTGCGTTCTTCAGCCTTGCTCTGTCTAGGAAACCAGTCTCTTCTGGTCAGCACATTAGACCACTTACTCTACTTTACAGAATGAAGTGTTGCTTGACTCTAGAATAAAAAATCAAGCCAGTTAAGATCCACACACCAAGGTGTGGAAATTTGTCCGTGTACTTCATTCCCAGCCATGGAGACTGTTTCTGTTAAAACTGGTCCCCAGAGTCTGGCAGGGATTCACCTCCTGCCTGCCACCCTGAACATTCCCTGTCCCACACTGGCACCCAGAGTCCCATATGCATTCTCACCTCCTGTAGTCAAGGACCCTCCAGGTCCCATTTCTCTGTAGTCCTCCAGCCCAGTGACTTCCGCCCTCCACTTTGTGATCTCTGACCCCCAGCCCAGCCTGCTTGGCACTGTGATTCACCCTCCCCTAACATCATTTGCACTCAGCAGCCAGCTGCTCTCCAGCCCGCCTTAGTCCTAGAGAAGGCACATAGTGCCAATGACCCCAGGCCCACAGTGAGCATGAGGCACCACTGGAACTATTACCGTTAGGGTGGCTGGGTCGGGTGCCCTAAGCAAGCAATTTAAAGTTCGCAGAATAGAGCACGCTGCACGGGCAGGCAGAATTCCAGTTCCAGCCCTCACTGGGCCCTTCTGTGGGCCTCAGTGCCTGCATCTGTAAAATGGAGAACAAACTCACGTCTGGTTTTTTTATTGCCAGGCCTATGGAGCTACATTAACAGGCTGAATTAATGACAAGCAGATGGAAAGCTTCGGTTTTCCTGGAGGATCTTCTCTTTTTCCTTCTATCTTCTTTTAGCCATCCCTCTTTGGGTTCCTGAACTTTTCAGGAATAATTACTTTAGAAAGTTCTGGCCTACCTCAGCTGTGGTGTGGAGAAATGAGGGGAAAGTCAGGGAGTGTGCCAGAAAGGGAAGAAGGGGCCCTGCTGGAGAACGCTCAGGCAGAAAGGGACCCTTAGAGCAAGCCCAAGAGCTTGCAGCCCTGGGCTGGGTGGGCCTCACCCTGGCCTTGGCTTCAGGCCAGGCTGTCCATCCCAGCCCCTCTCAGGTCCTGGCAGAGCTTCCCCACCCCCGCTTCTGGCCTGGGGACAGACGGGCTCCAGCTCTGCCCCAGCTGTCTGCTCAGGTAATGCAGGCATCTGCTCACAGCTTTAACAAATTAGGGGAAGCATTGCATCACTGGACCCGTCTGCGTCCCATCAAAAGCCATTCATCACAGCATCTCAGTGGGCTCCGCTGGGAGCCGGGAGAAGAGAACAGAGAGACTCTGTGGCCAGATCCACCCCCAGTTCCTCAGGGAGCGAGGCGATGCTGGAAACAGATGAAATTTTTCCCCAGCCTGAATTCCAGAGGCCCATAGGGTCAAGAAGGAGAAAAAAATGTCAGGCAGAGAAGGAGGAAGAAAAGAGCCTTAGGAAAAAAAGGGAGGAAAAAGCACCCAAGGAGCTACCACACTCACTCTAGGGGCATAAAGACCAGTCCACAGGGACTTCCCATCCATTTGAGACAGACTCAGGCTCAGGACCCAGGAAAGGTGTGTCCTCTGATGGGGGGAACCCTCCTGACCAGAAACCATCAGCCCATTTACATGGGGAGGTCCTGGAGTGGTCAGGAAGACCAGTATAACTAATCTGTCAGAGCTCAATTTCCTGATCCATAAAATGGGGTTAATCACAGAACCCAGCTCCCGGGGCTCCAGTGAACACTGGCTAATCACCTGCATGTATGATCCACCATGTACTGATTTATTTATTGCATGTCTGATTCACCCTGTCTACTAGCTGAGTCATTACACAGATGGCACATAAGTAGTGCCCGGCACAGCACAGGCACGGGATAGATGGCAAATTGCCCGAGGTTCAGAGTGGCATCTTCAGATGCCGCCTTTTGGGTTTTAAAAAGTGTGTATATAAATGGCTGAGATCTGAGCTGGGTGAAAGAATGGCTTGAATGCCAGTTTCTGGATTATAATGTATTACAGTTATGCAAGACGTTATCATTGGGGGATACTGGGTGAAGGGTACATGGGATCTCTGCGGTATTTCTTGAAACTGCATGTGAATCTACAATCATTTCAATATAGAATGCAAAGGCAATCCCTGTCTTTGCTGAAAAATAAAGCTCTCTGTACCTGCCTTTGTGGGAGGATGCAGACTGTACTCCCAGGGAAGGGTCCCTGCTTTTGTACAATATACTCCTGGAACTTTTGAATGTTATGACGATAATGCATACAGCTGGTGCAAAATAATTAGTTAATTCAAAAATTTTGAGAATAAAAAGGGAATGTTTTCAGCCCCAGCTCCTCAGCAGCCCTATGAAGTCAACAGCAGACACTACAACTCAGACTCCACAGTGAGGAAGCTGAGGTTCAAAGGTGAAGTAAGGTCAAGTTCATCTGCAACGAGAACCCAGCTTATGCAGCCTAATTCCTTCTCATAAGCCAATGAAAGGGTGGAGATCTGAGGCAGGGGCAGAGAGCAAGGACACCAGCTACATGGCACAGCCTGGAGATGCCCAAGCCAGGGGCCAACCTCCTGACTCTGATGCCTACTGAACAGAACCCCTGGGGTCAAGGGTAAAAACTACTACTGTCCCAGAGAGCATCACATGGACTCACCAGCAGATACAGTACCAGCCCCAGATTTATCTTTAGAGCCTGGGTTCTATTCCATGCCCTGTGCCATCTTGCTGTGGGGGCCTATGCTTCTTCATGATTGACATGAGGTGGCCATTCTCAAAATTGAGCCTGAATGGTCACCTGGAGGGCTTGGTAAACACAGACTGGGGGGTCCCACCCCAAGAGTTTTTGATTCAAGAGGCTGGGGAAGACACAAGGATTTACATTTCCAACAAGTTTGCAGGAGGAGTAGAAACTGTTAGCCCAACAGCACACTCTGACCCACCATACTATCTTTAGGCCCCTTTTCTACTCCATGTGATGGCCATTTTACTCAACCCCAGAAAGGTTCACAGGCCTGCCCAGACAGTTTTATCTGTTGACCCTGCCTGGATCAGGACAGTGAGGCTACTTGAGGCCATTCAAGCAAGAAGCACATGGCTGTCTGCAGGCCACATGCAGGTGGCCAGCTGGCCAGCAGGGGGCTCCTGGGCACCTTCTCTGCAATGGACTCCAGGGAGTTCAACTAGGCAGGGCCTGGCATCACTACAGAACAGGGACAGGTGACGGCCAGCAGGAGCCCCTGCTCTCACTCCTGCTGAACACCAAAGAAGGCACCAGGCTGAGACAGGGAAGTCTAGGGGTCACCCCTGTCCCAGCCGCCACACACTTCCTTCCAAGAGGGATAGACATTCACAAGCACGCACGGAAACTGGCAGAGAGGATGTCTGCCCCCTACGCTCATCCTGAGTAACATTCCTCCCATGCACGTTGGCCCTGACATCCCTGCACCTCCTTACCTGGCTCCCACGATGAGCTGATTCCTGGAGGGGTCCAGAGCAAGCTGGGAGAAATCTCGGGCCCCAGGGTAAGTGAAGTTAGAGACCCACGGCTTCAGATCTGGTGGAGGGAGAGGTGACCCTTTAGTTACTGTCCACCAGCATTAGACCAAAGAACAGGAGCTGGAGTGAAGGCGGTAGAAGCACCCAGGAGACCAGGGACCCCATGGCCATCTCTGAAGGCAGCTGCCTGTGTGCCCTCCACCTTCCCCAGACGCACAAAAGGAAGGCTGCATAGCACTTTGATGCCCCCAGTCCCTCAGCAGCCATGTTGACATACAACAGCATGTCCTATTTACTCTACCCCCAAATCATCTGTACCTTTCTCTGAACCCATCCCCCACCAACCGCCATCATTGCCTGCTGGGACTGGTGCCAACAGTCTGCTCCCCAGCCTGCCCCCCTATTCTGTGCCTTCTACTCTATTTCCCACAAGGCAGCCAAGCACCTACTCTGAAATGCAAGTGTAGCTGTCACTCTCCACCTTAGAGCCTTCCTAACTCCCGCCACCTTCAGATTCCAGCCACACTCTCCTCCTGAGTCAAATGGCTGGCAAGTAATCATCTAGCAATCAGTTCAAGGAATGATGCTTTTTAATCTTCAGATTCCCTCAAATTCTCCACACTGACCCATTTCACACGTCCCCAAATGTATCTCATAGGAACCTGCAAAGCTTTGGATCTTTGGTTTCCCTCAGTGGAGCAGCTTCAGGCACCCCACCCTGCCTCCTCCAACAAGGCACCCTGTCTCCCCAAGCAGGGTTAAGGGAGCTAGTCTTCTGCTTTCCTGTCACTGTAGCCCCGTCACAAGGTGTATCTAGCCTGACAGTGTGGCCTGGGGACCAGGAAAGACCTTGTTCTTGGATCTCCAGGCTCAGCCTTGCAGCAATGTACCAATAATCAGGTTTTCAGACAGGGAAGGACATGGAAGGGACAGAGGGCAGGTCATTAGGTTCCACCTTATCTTTAGGGAAGGTCGTTTTTAGCCAAACCCAAAGCCTTTTGAAGAGACTGAGCGGGCAGAGATCTCACAGCTCTCTGGCCAACTAGGGAGTGGTTGGAAGGGTACACTCAGGCCATGCCAACTAGCTTTCCCTTCATAGAGACCCAGTTCCACCATCTTGGCCCACACCTCCGGACAGCTCTGCCCAGTCTGCTTCATGGAAGGGAGGAAACCAGCATTGGGTACCATGGGGCAGAGGAACTCCCATGGTGATGGGAACAAGATGAAGAAGTGTAGGGCAGTGTGCTCTCTCCCCACAGTGCATAAGCGCCTGGCTTACACGAGGCCCAGAGGACTGTGTGTGTGTGTGTGTGTGTGTGTGTGTGTGTGTGTGTGTGTGTAATCCACGGAAAATAAATCATTGCTCATTATCCCTCCACTACAGGGTAAAAGCAGCCCTTCATTTCTGCACGACAGGCAAACACTTAATCGCTCCCTGGAGAACTGGAGGTTTTGTGAGTTGGATGTTTTTCAGGAAGCTGTGATATACATGACTTTAAAAAAAGAAATTCTGCTGCAAAATGAAGCAAAGTCCTTGGGTCTGCTCCTGTCCCCAGCAAGTTAACTATGGGTTAATGAGTACTGTCACATAGCCTTGATGGCTGACTGGCATTTGCGCAATAGAGACATAAGGAATAGATCTGAGGTCCCACAGACCAAGGTGTGGAGACCCTGCGAGAGTGTTGTACCCTCTTTGAGTTAAACCAAGCCCCCCCCCCAGACCTCCTGGACTATAAACTCTCTGCCACACCTTATTTTGTTCCACATTCCCTCCACCCTTCCTGTTCCACTTACACGGTATGTCCCTGTTTCTCTAAACGCACCTGTCCTTTCTGTATGTGTAGAAAAAGGATCAGGGCCTGGGCGGGGGTTGCCTTATGGGCAGCTGAATGGGGGCTGGGGGGCATGATTGGACAGCTCAGTCTTCACCAAGGTTCTTGGGGAGGAGGGAAGAAGAGGGGATATTCTGAGCTGGGTGACCATGGGAAGGCGGGAGAGGGTTCTTTCCCGCGTCTGCTCTGCCCCCTTAGCCCAAAGGAACCTGCGTGGAGGAGCCCGGCCCAGTGCAGCACCGTGATCCTGGGGCAGCCTTGGGAAGGAAGCCAGCCTCATCTTATTAAACAGGCAACGGGGACCAGAGGGAAAGTTGTCTTTAAAACACCAAGCACGTTCCAAGCTCTGTGTGCAGCGAAGGCTTTGGACTGCGCCTTTAAGAGAAAAATAACATTCTCCATGATGCGCCTGTGATTTTAATTATAGTCAATTCAATTATCCACTTTGTGGATTAACCACCATCAGTGTTAGCTCCAGACTGGCTTATCCCTGCCACCTAGAATGGCCATGCTGTGGCCACCAGAACAATACTCTGGTTGGAGCGAAACAGAGTGGGGGGGTCCCCTTAAAGGAAACTCACCAGAGAAAATGTCACCTTTCAAAGCAGAAAACTGCCAGTCAGATTGTGCTCCTGGCAGCTCCTCTAGGGGACTCAGGGGTTGTTCACAGATCCATCAGGTGCCAGAGGAGAGGGAAACTCACAGCTGTATGCCGGGAGCCCATGGATCACCCAGAAATGAAGTGTCACATCTGAGGGGGGTCCCAGAAGTAGGGGTTGGTCTGTGTTGGATCAGCCAGTGAGAACTGGGTCCTAGGTGTGCTCAGCCTAGGTGGGGAGACCACAGCAGCAGTCCTGGTGCTGGCCAGCTGTGCTGGGGGCCAGAGACGGCGATGGTGGAGGGACAGCACAAGGTAAGTGAGTTCCCATGGGAAGCACTGCTCTCTCTGTGCCTGGCACAGATCAGGCCTGTAAAACTGCAGTGAGCCTGGCCTGGAGAAGGCCCTGAGCTTCATCCCCAGCATGCACATGTGCGTGCACACGCACATGGGCATGACCATTTGGTAAATGGATAGGAGTACCCAATGCTGGCAGGACTTGGCAGGGGTTGGAAACTCCATTCTGCAAGAGGGTGGGGCAGGAAGGCAGACTGATTAAATTCACACTGGAAGATCAGAAATGGTCTCAGGGAGCCAGGCCCTCTCTCCACCCAATTTGCCCAATATGGATCACCTGGCTGAGAAGGGAAGGGGCGAGGACCAGCCCTGTGGGTAGTGCCCCAGGCAAAGCCCCTGGGAGGGCATGTTCCCTGAGGTGCTGTCTCAGGCCTCAGCTTGAGGACGGCCCTGGGAATCCTGTGCCTTCTGTCCCCACACTTGGTCCTTTGCTGCAGTGACAGCACCAGCACTCCAGGAGCCATCAGGGGTCCGAAGGTGTGTGTGTCTTTGTACACTCAGAACGCCGCTAATTTACTCTAATCCACCTAAGCCTCCAAAGCCAGAGATCCCGGTTCAAACAAACAGCAAAGAGAAGACAGCTGGAAATCTTCCTCCCCAGAGAAAGAGCCAATCTGTAGCTGGGAGCCTGACTTTTCAAACTATCCCCTGGTTCCCCTTCCTCTGGCAGCCCCCAACTCTCACCTATCTTCTTCCCGTCAAACCCCACACCAGCCTCTGACTCACCGATTTGTCTTTCTGCTCTCGTTTCCACCCTGGGCCATCTTACTAGTCTCACAAGACACACAGGGCCAAACGGTCTCCTATCTAGGGCCCCAGAGGGCAGAACATCTGGTCTCAGGGTAGCGGAGTCAGAAGACTGACCTGAAGCCCAGCGCTGACAGGCCTCTCGGTCTTCCCATTTGCAAAAGGAGATGACAATCTCCTTGTACCGTGTGCCTTCCGACACAGTTATTAGAGGAAAAACTAGGCCAGTGAGGATCAGATTTAAGAACCTTGGACCCCTGAGGCGACATCTACAGATCCTGATGTGAGCCGCTACGTAGGTGTTGCATCCTGAATTATGGACGCAATCCTGACACAATCAGGGCCCCTTGGAGGGGTCCACAGGTCATGGGAGAACATCCAACGAAGGCTCTCTGGTATTTATGTTGTTTTATTTTTTGAGTTATCACCAAATGTACATACTAATTGTAGAAATCATAGAGAATGTATGGACTCCTTGGAATACATTCAGTGATTCATGAAGCCCCTTTGGGAAACACTTTAATAGGACACTCCCATCATCAGTTCTCAGGCCCCTTTCTCTGGGGGTTCCCAGGACTCCACATGGGATTCCTGCAGCCCACTCCGAGTGGGAAGGATCTTCCAGAGATCTCCAGGCACTTCCTAACGTGTGAGTCATCTGTGGCCTCCCTTATCCTAGAAGCCAAGAAACGGAGCTTGTGCTTCCAGAGCAGTTAGAGCTGAGATCCAGATCCTGGTCACCGCCACCCAGGGTGTCCACAGCTTCATTCTCTAGCAAAAGAATCCTAGTGAAAAACCACCACTTCCCACAGGAAAAACATGGATGGTAGCCCTGAGTAAATCACTGGAGACAAATTTAGACCTTTCCAGCCCAACCACAGAGGCCTGTTCTTCTGAAAACATCTACCAGAGACTCAGTATCATATAGGAATGAATACCCCAAGGTCTTCAGCAGCCAGGATGACCCCGCTGGGCTCTGCCCCAAGTCCCTCAGGACCACCGAGTGGGATGCTCTCACCTTCATAGGTCACAGTGGGGTGCTCTCTCAGGGTGCAGAGCTGCTGCTCACTGTTGGGCTCACTGGAGACATCATGGGAGCTGGAGAGGTGGGACACCAGCAGAGCGAGGCTGGGCAGCAACACAGACACAGCCAGGGGTCCCGGGACCCCCATGGTGGGCCTCTCTGCAGTCCAGGTGCTAGAGTCAGGCTGGGGCGCAGACCTGCAGTGCAAAACTCAGTCTCACCAAGTGCACCCTCCAGCAGTGCCTCCTCTCAATATCTCTGAGGTTGTCAATAGCCCCTCGACATTTAAAAAAATAAATGCATATTGTATCTGTTGCTTAGAGTTTATTCTGCTCTAATAATGCAAAGTTATAGATCATATCTTGAAAGCTAATTTTCCTTCTAATGGTATTCTGTACAAAACTGACAAATTATTGAGCCTTTTCTATTATTACCCCAAGTGGTTTAAAATTAGTTTTAATGATACAAGTGGTATCTTAGGGATTTTAATAAATGGAATCAGGGAAGTTAGTAACCATTTATAAAATGAAAAACTTGGACCCAGGTTCAACTTGGACTTTACATCTTATGCTAGAAAAAACTTCAATTGGGTAAAAGATTTAAATGTTAAGGATAAAACCAAAAAATATTAGAGGAAAATTTGGGCAGATTCTTTCATGCCTTGGAGTAAAACATCATGACTCAAAATCTAGAAACCATCAAAGAAATGAATGACAAATCTGACTACAATAATAGCACAGATTTCTGCATGCCTTCCTTCCAAAAAATAACATCAAGTAGCATCAACAGGCAAATGACACAAACTGGAAAGCTATTTACAATTCATACTATAGAGGACTAATATTCCTAATATATAAAGAATTCTAGGGGTCATGAAGAAAAAGGCCAACAGTTCAGTAGAACAATGTGTGGAGAATATAAACATAAACAGAGTTTAAAATAATTTGAATGATTTTTTTTTTTGAGACAGGGTCTCACTTTGTAGTTCAGGCTGGCCCTGAGCTCACTATGTAGCCCAGGCAAGCCTCGAACTCAGCAATCCTCCTGTCTCTGCCTCCCAAGTGCTGGGATTACAGGTGTGAGCCACCATGCCCGGCACTGTGGTATGTGGTATTGATTGCTGGTGGGCGTGAGTCTCCACGCCCAGCATTGTATGTGGTCACCGGGGATCGAACTCAGGACCTTGCGCTTGAGAGGCAGGCCCCGGAACCACTGAGCTAACCTTCCGGCCCTGAATGATATTTTTCTTATTCATAGTAAGAGCATTGTAAATTAACACTTAGACTAAAATACCACTTGACATCTATCAAGTTAGCAGAAATCCAAATTAGACAATACACTTTTGGCGAGGCTGAAGGAAAGTGGCACAGTCATATACTACTGTTGGGTGGGAAAATGGCACAAATCAGGCTGGAGATTTAGCTCAGTGGTTCCAGAACCTGCCTAGCAAGCGCAAGGGCCTGAGTTTGATCTCCAGTAACCACATACATCAATACAGGGTGTGGTGACTCTCGCCCACCACATATCAGTACCACATACCACAATGCCGGGCGTGGTGACTAATGCCTGTAATCCCAACACTTGGGAGGCAGAAGCAGGAGGACTGCTGAGTATGAGTCTTGCCTGGGTTATATAGTGAGCTCAGGACCACCCTGAACTACAAAGCAAGAGCCTATCTCAAAATAAAGTAAAATAAGAAAGAAAGAAAGAAAGAAAGAAAGAAAGAAAGAAAGAAAGAAAGAAAGAAAGAAAGAAAGAAAGAAAGAAAGAAAGAAAGAAAGAAAGAAAGAAAGAAAGGAAGGAAGGAAGGAAGGAAGGAAGGAAGAAAAGAAGGAAGAAAGAAAGAAAGGAAGAAAGAAAGAAAGAAAAGGGCACAAGTCATGAGGAGGGGAAACTGTCAGTTTCTGGGAAAACTACTAATGCCTTTACCCTTTGACTAAGAAACCTCATCTAGGGAATCTGCCCTTGTGTTCTGCAAACTAGAGCACAGACGAATGTCAATGCCCACAATGTAACAACTCTATGGTAATTGGAGAGCCACTGTTTAAATCCTTTCTAGTAATTTGACAGAGAAATTTTACGTGTATTCAATTGAACAATCAAATAATTGGGTGTGGGGGGTGCAGCTTAGTGGCAGAGCACTTGCCTAGTGTGTGCAAGATCCTGGGTTCCATCCTCAGCACCACAAAAACACAAGAGGTAAGGGAAGAGAGAGAGAGCATGCAAAATAAATAGTTCAGCTTGTACTTGCATGTTGTTTTTCAATTCATTTCTCTGGTAATTCACTTTTATTGAATTTTACATAAGTATCCATCTGTGACAGATTGTAAATTGAAAAATCAAACCTACTTCTTCACCACAGACAGTTGAGAAGCCAAAATATACTTCAGGGGCACCTATACAAGGTGACTTAAGTGTGAGATTATTTGCTGTGACAGTCTTTGAAATAACAGAAGGATGAAAGACAATCAAATATCTACAACCAAGAGTCTGCTTAAATAAGCGCTGCTGTAGCTCTGTAATGAAATACTATGCAGCTATAGAAAAGGCTGGCTTTTCTCTTCTATGAAATTAGAGGTTGAATTGGGGTGGGGACTCCCAGCGGACAGGGTGAATCACAGTAGAGGCCTCTGTGGGCAGATGGGAAATTCTAGACAGGACTCTATGAGCCTCAATGAGGTAGGAAGCCATTGGGAGGCCCCAGGCTTCTCCCTGCTCTAAAATCTTTGCTCCTAACTTTTTCTCTTTCTTCCATTCTTAGCCCCACTATTTTGCTTTGGAAAATTATAGTCAGGTTATTTTATTCATTCCTGTTTCCTCACATATGTGCAAAATGAGATGATACCTCTTCTCTGAGTAGCTGCAAGGGTTCAAAGAAATAACATAGTGACAGACACAGCTGGTCTTCCCTTCTCAGTTCAGCACCATGTCAGGAATTGGTTCCCAAGAATCCTCTTTGGTCTCTGGTACTTGGGTACAAACACTGCATTCTCTATCCTGGCCACCCTTCTCAGCAAGGGGGCCTCTCAAAGGGCGGCTGGACAAAATTCTTTTTTTTTTTTTTTTTTTTTTTGAGACAGGGTCTTGCTTTGAAGTTCAGGCTGGCCCTGAGCTCCCTATGTAGCCCAGGCAAGCCTTGAACTCAGCAATCCTCCTGCCTCTGCCTCCCAAGTGCTGGGATTACAGGCGTGAACACCATGTCCCACACTGTGGTATGTGGTACTGATTGCTGCTGGGCATGAGCCACCACAGCAGGTAGTATTGTATGTGGTTACTAGGGATCAAACCAGGGACTTTGCACTTTTTAGGCAGGTGCTGGAACCACTGAGCTACATCTCCAGCCCCCCAAATTCTTTTCATATTGTCACTCACTTATTTTTTCTCCCCTCAGGGTTTTGACTAGGCCTTCCTGGGTATAGGCCTTGGCCGTCCTGTCTCCATGTTGGTACCTACTAGAGCCCATCCACAGTACTGCCCTGGCCTCTCAGACAGAATTACAGCAGCCCATGTGTGTGGAAGAGGAGGACAAAGGGCAGGGTCAAGCCCCAGGTTTTCTCCTTGCTAGCTGTGTGTCTCAGAAAAAATACTTGACATTTCCTTGCCTTGGTTTCCCCAAATCAGGAGTGAAGAAAACAATAAAAAGTTCACCAGCAACTGTGAGGATGAAACAAGTCACTCCTTTTAAAAGGCCTAGAACAATCCTGGCAGACACTGGTGACCAACAAGTGGGAGCCTTTCTGGAGTAGGGTGGGGGACCGTGGGTGACACTGAAGACTTCCCTTCTGCCCTCTGTACCTCCAAGTCCACCCTCTCTTGCCTTGGGGGCAGATTTGCAAGGATTGTATTCAGGAGTTTGGGTGTAGCCCACAGAGAAGAGGGAGGAGGGGTACCGGGAGCTGCCCACAACCTCTGCTTCCAGACTACCTCTGGCTCCCTCCCACATGCCTTTAGAACCTGGGTGGTACCAACCTCTCGGTTTCAGCCCCAGGGTACTGCGGGGAATGATCCATATGGTTCCCAGCATCTTCCCCACATGTCAGTAAACAGCTCCTTTATTAAAATGCCCTCGCGTCTCCCAACTTGAGGGCACCATCTGCTTCCTGGGGGTCCCTGATTGATAGAATAACTCAAGACATATGCAAATTTCATCCTTTCAGCTGGGGCTTTTGTCCCCTCAGCCCCACAAGACACTGAGGTGGCACACAGCTACACTCCATCATTATTGCCTACCTGCCCCAAACATCCCTCCCTTTCCAGGCCTCTCAGCCTTCCCACCCAGGCCTGACCACTACCCTCAAAGACTCGGACAACCAGGCACTCTGTGGCCAGATCCTGAGCCCAGGGGCCTGAATTAGGAATGTACCCTGGGCCTCTCCTCATGCCTCAGAGCTCTTAAGTTCTGTAGCAGAAGTTCCATCCTCATTATGGCTTTTATGTTAATATGTCCTGCAAGTCCTTCCTGAATCAATAATTGCTAGATTAATATCACTGCATGCACCTGGGCCCCAGCACCGCAGGTCTCCAGGCTGTTTCAGGAGAAGGGCTGGGATGTAGGGGATGTGATGGGGGCAGGGTAGAAGTAAGGGAGGCCTGGATCTAGCGGTGCTCTACTCAGGTGCCCTTCCTCAGGGGAGAGAGGAGAGAGGCACATGGGCAAGCACACAGAGTCACATGAAGACAGGCAACAGCATGACAGGAGGCCCCAGGAAATGCTGTACTCTCATCAGTACCCCAATCCTGAGTCCTTCGGAGGCTCATGTACAGGCCTGTTTTGCCATCACTGTCACAGACCTCCTTCCCCTTGGCAAAAGAACCAGAAGGCCCCAGGAGGGGTGCAATGCAGGGCCAGAGGGGCAGCCAGGAATGGGCCGGAGTATGCAGAGCTGATGGCCACCATTGAGTGCAATGAACAGGACTTGAAGATTTGAAAATGTCAGTCAAACAAGGGAACCATACTAAAGAAAGAACAGCTCATCCTCACATTGATAAGTATTATAAGGATGTGCTTTTTTTTTGAGACAAGGTCTTGCTTTGTAGTTCAGGCTGGCCCTGAGCTCACTATATAGCCCAGGCAAGCCTTGAACTCAGCAATCCTCCTGCCTCTGCCTCCCAAGTGATGGAATTACAGGCGTGAGCCCACACGCCTGGCTAAGTTGCATTTATTATTATTTTTTTTTGAGACAGGGTCTCGCTTTGTAGTTCAGGCTGGCCCTAGGCTCACTATGTATTCCAGGCAAGCCTCGAACTCAGCAATCCTTCTGTCTCTGCCTCCCGAGTGCTGGGATTACAGGCATGAACCACCACACCTGGCACTGTGGTATTGATTGCTGGTAGGCATGAGTCACCACACCCAGCATTGTATGTGGTTACCGGGGATCGAACTCAGGACCTTGCACTTGCGAGGCAGGCACTGGAACCACTGAGCTAAATCTCCAGTCCTGAAGTTGCATTTTTTGATAGATAATTGCTGGGTCTCCCAAATTCTAAGAACTTCCAGTTCCCCAGTGGAGGGGAAATTATTTCCCTCCATTCACAGCCAAAGAGGTAGAGACCAAACAGCCTTTTACATGCCACTTAATCCAGGTCATAGCTGCTTGAAACAGGGAAGTCATGTGATCAAACAAACTAATAATTGTTTCCCGTAGGGTCATGTGATCAGAATAAACCAATCATTTGTTGTCTCATCAAGGGTCAAGTCAATCTATGCAGAAGAATCTGGAAATGTAAACATGGGCCCTGGGAGTGGTCTTCTTCCACCCTCTAGTACGATCTGAAAACTAACAAGTAACAAGAGACAGTAGAAACTCTAGGATTCTGATAGCCTTCCCATTCCCAGTTCTGGCTGTTGCCTGAGTTCTGACTACATACATTCTATCTCCATAAGGCCTCCTCACCCAAGTCTTGATAATAAAACTTCTGTTATTGCATGGAATTGGGTCATATCAGTAGTTGCCCCAGTGTCTGTTTGTAACCTTCCTCCTGTCTAGCCCATTCTCAGTATCTGTGAGGGGTGGAGGTGATGGACACCAGTTACATCTCTCCTACCCTTGCAGACAAAGGCAGCCAGATGGTGCATGAAAGTCATCAATGGCAGTGCAGAAAATATTCCAATAGGACTTTACTTCTTCCACAAATAAGTTGAAGATGTTGTTTCATCAGCCACCTGCAGTTGCTAAGTGATGGTTCACTAAGGGTGGCCATGTAGGCAGCCAGGTAGGAGCTGGGACAATAACAAAGAAGTAGCTCTACTCAGCCTACCTCCAAATTTCTTCTCCAGCTTTGTTCCTTGCACTCTCCTTTTCTTCTTTGCTTCCTCCCTCTTTTCCTTTACTTCCTTCCCTCCTTTCTTCCTTCTTTCTTCCTTTACTTGGTGCTGGGGATTCAACTTAGGGCCTTATGCATGCTGAGTGTGCAGCACTGTACCATGAGCCTTTTTTCTGCACTTCCTTTTTCTTTGTCTGTAAGGGGAAAATTACAGGCATCTCTTACAAATGTTGCAAAGATTAAATGAGTTCTTTCATCTATGTGCTTAGAAGAGCACCTGCCACAAAATAAATGCTGGCTATTACTACTGGAGGGAATACATTCCTAATTTATTGAAGCCTTTGTTTTTCAAGTCTCAGTTATCATTAGCCAAAAAATATTTCTATTCTATATAGTTTGTTTTTACACTTAAAACCAAATATTTATTTTCTTCTTTTTTTTAGAGAGAGGTTCTTGCTTTGTAGTTCAGGCTGGCCCTGAACTCACTATGTAGCACAGGCAAGCCTTGAATTCACAGTAATCCTCCTGCTTCTGCCTCCTGAGTGCTGGGGTTACAGGCATGAGTCTCCATACCCAGCACTGTAGTATGTAGTACCAGGGATCAAACTTGGGGCCTTGCACTTGCAAGGCAGGACCCTGAACTTGCCAAGCAGAGGCTGGCGCCACCAAGCTAAATCCCCAGCCCCTGAGCAAGGGTTTTACTACTGAGCTACATCCTCAGCCCTTGAGAGAATGCCTTGAAGCACCCAGAACTAAGGTTGGCAGAGAGTGGGTCCATAAGTAGAAGCTAAGTAGATGAGTACAGCTAGTTAGCAGCCATACTTCCTCAATGCCTTCTGTGCACAGAGGGGAAGCAGTAGTAGTGGTAGCTTCACATGGCAATGGCATGGTCCCCGCCTGCACAGAGTTTACATTCTAATGGGAGAGAGGAAATATGTCCCTGAGGGAGAGATAATGAGCTGGGGCTTGGAATGGAGATGAGGAAGGGAACACAGGAAGCTCATCTCCACCCTGTTTGGGGCTTCCTATCACTGGCACAGTGATGGTAGCTGTGGGATGTTCTGGGAGGGGGAAGGGAGGTGCGGCACCAGCTGACTCCTGCTATTTTAGGAAACCTTAAGCCACAAGAAAAGCATTTCCTATATCTTTAGCCTTTTCTTATGCTGCTGCCCCAGTTCCCTGAAGGGTGGGGCCACTCTGATGATGCCTGTGGCATGTGAAGGTGCGTGTGCGTGCATAGAGCGCGCACAGCCACACAGCAACCCCTCAAGGACTGCTCACCATCTCCGGGGCTTCTATAGGTCCTGTTTCCCCAGCACTGACAGGAGGAAGTTATTATAACCAAGGAGATTAAATCTTGGAGTGGCAAATGAGGCAGAGAGAAGGGAGAGAGCTTGAGCCAAAGCAATTCCAAGGCCCAGTCAGTGGGACCTCTGCCCTATGTGGTGTGTGTCCACACACTCAGAGTCCCCCACAGAGCCCAAAACAGCCCCCCCAGGAGCTCCCCCTGCACAACCATGTCTTCCCCCATGTGCCAGAGAGGTGCCCAGACCGCCTGAGGACCATCTGAGCACCGTCTGAGCAAGGGCCAGCTCAGCCCTCCTTCCATTCAGCTGAGGAGCACTGGGGCCCCAGCTCCCCTGGAGCTGCTATCATAGGGAAACCACAGTGGGTAAAATGTCACCACGGAGAAGATGCAGCACTTGCCATCTGAGGTACAAGACATCCGGGAAAAGTGAGACAGCTGGGCTATCGGTAGGAAGGAGTCCTAAGACGCCTGGTGTAGACCACAGGCTTCAGTGAGTCTAGGCTGGCACTTCCTCTGGATGAAGAGGACAGCACAGGCAAAGACTTGACCCTGGGCCCTCAGATAGTCCATCGCGATAGAGATGCAGCAGAGGGAGGCAGGAGCGATGAGTCTGGAAAGGAAGACAAGGCCTGGTCACAAGAAGACCCGGTGACAGCCTGCAGTGGTGGAACAAAGTGGTCATGGCTGTGCTTTGGGAAACCAGGTAGCAGCAGACAACGCGAGAGAGGGACTAGGGGGGCTACTTGTCATAGGGAGGACCTGACGATTGGAATCAGGCACCTCCTCAGCTGAATGGAAGGAGGGCTGAGCTGGCACTCACTCAGTCCAAGAGAGTCCAACCTCACACCCAAAGCACGCTGGACTCTGTCCCCTTCTGCACCCTCCAGGCACTCCAGCCCTGCCACAGCTGGGCCCCAGTAGTGCAAAAAAGACACTGGGGCCCAGGTCGAAGGCCACAGAGCCACAGAGCCACAGCAGGGCAGCAGCCAGAGGACCTCCAAATTTCACAGCAGCAGAGAGATCTGGTTTTTTTGTTTTTTGTTTTGTTTTGTTTTGAGACAGGGTCTCTCTTTGTAGTTCAGGCTGGCTCTGAGCTCACTATGTAGTCCAGGCAAGCCTCAAACTCAGCAATCCTCCTGTCTCTGCCTCCCGAGTGCTGGGATTACAGGCGTGAGCCACCACACCTGGCACTGTGGTATGTGGTATTGGTTGTTAGTGGGAGTGAATCTCCACACCCAGCCTCATATGTGGTTACCGGGGATTGAACTCAGGACCTTGCACTTGCGAGGCAGGCGCCGGGACCACTGAGCTAACCCTCCGGCCCAAGATCTATTTTTTTTATGGCACAAAACAATGTAATCAAATAGGAAATGCAACATATAACTCTAAATAGAAGCGCTGGGATGAAAATGGCTGGAGCAGAAGGGGCACGTGCCCTGCAAGACTTCATGACAGCTTCATAAGGAAACCAAGAAATGGCCCTGTGGCCAATGTCCTCAGTCACAGCAAGGAAGAGGTTACGGAGGCCAAGGAACCTGCTGGTGAACATCAGGGCTGGGAGGGGACCCTGAGACTGCAGACTACTCTGATATTGTTGTCCTCCCTCTGAAACAACTGGCCCAGTCCTCTGGGCATAGTCAGCAGCCAGGCTGCACACACTGTCTAAGCGGTGGTTGGAGTCTAATTTAGTTTCCTGTTTGGGCTTTCTTACCAAGGAGAGCGCTTTCTGGCTATAAATTATTAAGCGGACTGCAAATCAGCCTCCTGTGAGTTTGGGCTGCGGGAGCCAGCCGCTCCAGGTCCTGCTGCTCTTGAGAAACAAATTCCAGAGGTTCCAGATGGACGTGGCAGACAACATAGCTGAAGCCAGCGTGCTGACAGGCACCTGGCACCTCCCCAGTCTGGGCATGACAGCCAAGGCCAGTGGAACTAGAGGTGCTGCCTCTGCTCCCCAATTCGGCTCAGTCTGTGAGGACCTTTGGGGACCAGGTCCTGGTGGGTCCTCCTTCCCCGACTCTCCCCCTCACTTTCATTCAGTCTCCACTTGGCTGCCTGCCTGGGAGAGGGGGAGAGAAATAGAAGGAAAGAAAGGAAGAGGAAATAGAGGGGGAAACAAGAGCAGGGAAGAATATATTGTGTCTGCAATTTGGCAGCAGCTGGGGGAGGATTGGGGGGGGTGCTTCTCAGTCCCCCACCAGGCCCAGGCCACCAGCTGCCCAGCTGCCCAGCACTGGGCTTCTCCTCCACAGAGAGCCCAAGGCATCTTCCCACCCACCTACCACTCACTACTTGGGGGGCCGAGCTTAGCCAAACTGGGCACAAAGATAAGACTGAGATGCAGATTCTTCCCCTTCGCTCCAAATACAGCAGATTGGATACGGATTTTCTTCCCACTTCTGACTGGGCCGCTGGGCCATAGGGAAGGTAGAGACCCAGTGGAGGAGGGGCAGGGATCTGTGAGCTCTGGAACTGGAGGGTGAGGGTGTAAGGATGTCCCAGGGACCTGCTGTCTCTCTCCCTGTCCCCTACATTGCTAGAAAACACCAGGGAGCGTGTGCATGATCAGCCCTTGGAAGTCCCTCCTGCGGTTCATGTCTACATTCCTCCAGTTGCCTTTAAGCCAGTCGGGAAGACAAAATGAAAATGTCAGCACAGAAGATTTTATGAGACGGGCTCTTACAGATCATTTGGTTCAGCCCAGTATCTCTGGATAAATAAACAGGCTGTGGAGAGAATGCCAGGTGAGGAGTGACCAGGGAGCTGGTGGCACACCAAGACAAAATACTAATCGCCCCTGACAGAGTCATTCGGAGACCACCACGGGGGCAGAGGGCAAACAAACACCTGGGTCCTTTACTTGTTACTCCTTACAAGCACGATCTGTGTTTCACTTGAAGAAAATCAGGGACTTAAATGGAGTTTTGCTAAAAACCATAACCTTTCATGTGGGTCTCCACATACCCACTAGGTGACTCAGCGCAGAGCAAAGCTTGACTTTTGCTGTATAAGACTCTGCGTCGTCTTTCTCAGCTCTTCATTGAGGCATGTTAGTTATTTAGGACATGTCTGTCCAAAGTTTTGCAAAACAAAGTTTATTTCCCTAAATTTCCCTACTGCACCTTGTCACTCTTCAAGACCTTGAACATTTACGACCTGAAGTCTCCACTGTTCTAAACCAGTGGTGGTGAACCTGTGGCACGTTTTTATTTGTTTTTCTTTTAAGATGCAAGATGTTAATGTATGATTGCTGCGTTGGCACTTTGCAATTAGTAAGTGGGCTTTGGACTGGAACCTGGGCACCTGTCTCTAAAAGGTTCGCCATCACTGCCCTGACCCGTGGTAACCCTGGACTCCAGCAGAGCTCGGTTTTGCATGTAAGGCTCCTTCCATGAGCAACAAGTTGCCCCTCGAGTCATGAGAACTCAACCTAAGCAACAAAGCCAGGGCTGAGATAATGACCAGCCAGACCCTGGTGCACCTTAGCTAATCCCTAAAAGGTGACCTCCCCTTCGCCTTCATCAAGTATGGCTCTTCCAGCTAGGACTCGGGTGAGGTCTTTTCTTATGTTCCCTTAGCTGTCAGTAAGCTTTTGCCTGTAAACCCGTGCTGTCGCATTAGTGTTCGTTTTAGGTGTCACTGAAGCAAGGACCTGTGCTAGGCAGTGATACAACCACACTACTAGGTACCAGGCAATGTTCTGTGTTCATTGTAGCGTGCCATTTAGTCCACAAAATCACCCTGTAGATTAGGCAGATACTACTGTCATCTCCTTCGTGGATCAAGGAAGTGAAGCAAGAATCAGCCAAAAAGGTCAGACTGCTGGAAGCTGGATGCAAATCTAAGCAGCTGGGCTGCAGCTCTGGGTTCCGCACTCCAGGACGGGCTTAGCCATCCAGAAAATGGCATTAACTGGCACAGCTGTATGAGTGAAACCCAGCCACTTCCGGAGCATCTACTAAGCACAGCCTGTAGTCACTGCACTTGTGACCATGGAGCCTGGGCTTGCGCCTTCTAACACAGAGTTAGCTGAAGGTCAGAACCGAACACAACACAATTGGGAAACCTAACAAGGGTGGACGTGTCACAGGCACTGTGTTGGGAAGGCCAGCGCGGGGACAGGGCCGCAGCGGGAGGCCGTGGTCACTGCCGGGCCCGCCTTACGGAGCTGGAGAGCGGCTGGGAGAAACGGGCGGCTGCGTGTGTGCCTGATCCTTGCACAGATCAGTATCATAGCCCAGGGTGGCACCGGTGGCGCTGAGATGATGAGAATGGTTTTATTTCCTGTTCCTCAAATATTCTGTAGTTTTTCAAATTGTTTTTGCAAAGAAAAAGAAAACAAAGGGGACTTGTCTACTTTAATTACTAGAATGAAATGCTGAGGATATTGCCAAACATGCACCCGCTTATCTACTCATTAGAGCAGCTTCCCATCTCCTCCCTATGGGCAGGCGCTCGCTATGGAAATATTTTGCTATCAGATATTCTGTGGCTGGGTAGAAAGGAAAGTGTGGTGGGAAACACGCCTCTAGCTCAAAAACAGACACAAATCCAGCAAAAGGGCTGGGTTTTCTTGGGCTTTCCACCACATTCACTCGGTCAACACACACCTTGGTGTTGCGTTTGTACTCGCTCTCCTGAGCAAGGCTCCTCAGCACCCAGCTTATCTTGCCACTCAGAGGGCTCCAAAAGAGATGGATGGGGTGGCAATGGCACAAGAATGGGAATGCACATAATGCCATGAAAGGTTACCCTGAAAAAATGGTGACAATTGTGTAGCCACCACGAACAACAGCATGGCAGTTCCTCGAAATGCTAAACCCAGAACTACTAGTGGATCCGGGAGCTGCTGGTGAGCTGCTCCTCGAAGGAGCTGAAAGTAGCGTATCAGGGAGTTGTCCGAGTCATACAGCAATGTCCATAGCAGCCAGAAGGCAGAAGCTACCAGGTGTCCGTCAACGGATGGATGGAGGAAAAAAATATGGCTCACATATAACACAGAGTATTCTTCAGCCTTAAATAAGGGGAAGTTCTGGCATGGGACAGCATGGTGAACCTTGAGGATATTATGTAAAGTGAAATAAGCCAGTCATGAAAAGATAAATACTGTGTGAGTCCATTTATACACCTAGAACTATCAAATTCCTAGAGACAGAAACAAGGATGGGGGAAAAGGGATGGGAAAGTATTGCTCACTAAAGCAATAACTCAGTAAAGAGTCTGTGTCGCAGAATGCACAGAATTCCGAGAGGGATGGTGGGGACGGCTGCACAGCAGTGCAGTGTCCTTAATACTACTGAGCATGACTGTAATTTTTATGTTATCTATATATCACCACAAAATTTTTAAGAAAAGCTCCTAAAATACACTGGACTGAAATGCACCAATGAACCCCCAGAGGATAAGGGGCTTCCCTTTGTTATCATGTCAGTCTGGCACTTCCTGCCAGCCCTACACTCTCTCCGGGCCACACTTGCCTGATCAAGAGGTGAAATAAGCCCTCCATGGTCCCTCTGCAGCATGGGCATCTAGCTGGGGCAACAGGAGATGGATGTAACCCTACGACAACCAAGAGACACAGGCCTGGGGGCCGGGTGACCCGCTTCCTGTTGGAGAACTTGCCCTGGGTCCACACATCGAGCCAGGCAACAGACACGAAGCAGGACTTCCTCGTACCCACGGGTTGCCCACTGCATTCATTTCTTGGTGCTAAGATAGCAAATGATCACAGGCCTATCTGTTTAAAACAATGTACATTTATTATTTCACAGTTCTGTGGGTTAGAAGTTGGTCATGAGTTTCACAGGGCTGAAATTAGCATGTTGGCAAGTGGCAGGGCTATCTGGGATCTTTGAGAGCTCCATTTCCTTGCCATCTCCAGCTTCCTAGGCTCACCCACGCTTCATCTTCAAGGCCAGGATTACTGTATCTCCCAAAGTTACCTCTTCTTCAGACCACATCTGAGAAAGGGTCTCCATGTTAAGGACCCATCAGCATATACAGGGTCCATTCAGGTAACCCAGAAAATCTCTGCACCCCAGGTTCTTAACCAGATGAATCTGTAAAAATCCCTTCTACCTTCAACATCACTGGTCATTCGAGAGATGCAAATGAAAACAACACTGAGATTTCATCTCACTCCACAAAGAATGGCCGCTATTACAAAATCAACCAACAATAAATGCTGGCGAGGCTGTGGGGAGAAAGGAACCCTTCTTCACTGCTGGTGGGATTGTAGACTTGTGCTACCATTGTGGAGATCCGTGTGGAGATTTCTCAGAAAACTAGGACTAGGAGTTCCATTTGACCCTGCTGTCCCCCTGCTAGGAATATACCCAAAGGAATTTTAAAAATCATATTGGAAAGACAGATGTACACCATTGTTCATAGCAGCTCAGTTCATAATAGCTCAGTCTTGGAAACAACCCAAATGCCCATCAACTGGAGACTGGATAAAGAAGATGGGGTTTTTTTTTTTTAATAAAATGGAGTACTGGGCCAGAGGGTTAGCTCAGTGGTTCCAGTGCCTGCCTCGCAAGCACAAGGCCCTGAGTTCGATCCCCAGTAACCACATACAATGCTGGGCGTGGACACTGACGCCCACCAGCAATCAATACCACATACCACAGTGCCGGGAGTGGTGGCTCACGCCTGTAATCCCAGCACTCGGGAGGCAGAGACAGGGGGATTGCTGAGTTCGAGGTTTGCCTGGGCTACATAGTGAGCTCAGAGCCAGCCTGAACTACAAAGTGAGACCCTGTCTCAAAAAAAAGAAAAAAACAAAAAAAGAAAAAGGGGTACTATTCTGCCATAAAGAATGACAGGCTTCATTCATTTATGTGCAAATGGATACACCTGGAGGGCACACTAATAAGTGAAATAAATAGATCACAGATAGGCAAATACCGCATCTTCTCTTTGATATGAGTACCTGTAGATGTAAATGAGCTCTAGAAAGTATGACAATTTTGTAGAATGGGAAATCTGGTGTGGGAATGTAATGAGGGAAGGAATAAATATGATTCTGAAAGAAAATAAAGGAGCATGTATATGGGGGTGGGGAGGGGTGGGTGGGTAGGGATGTGGGTAAAAATGAGAATTAACTTGTGTCATATACTGGTACAAATTCCCCAATGTTGTGTGATTGTGAGATGTATATAAAATGTACCAATAAAGAATTCAATTTTTTAAAAAATCCCTTCTGCCACACAGATAAGGCAACACACTCACAGGGTCCTAGGATATGGTCAGGGACCTCTTCAGTGCCCCTTACTCTGCCTGGCACACCCATCACTGTCCTACTATCAGCCCCACACTCCCCACCCAGGGAGACCGACTTCTCAGTCTGTCCCCACGGGAAAGAGGACAGCCCACGAAGTGCAAAGGAGAGGTCAGGAAATAAGGGTCACAGGTGAGATGCACCTCAGCAGAAAGTCCGTGAATGCTGGCACAAAAGGTACGCAAAGGCGAGTGGTGTTCACTTCCCGAAAGGGTTTTCCAAAGGATTCATTCGTCAAGCAACGAGTCCCACTGTGTTCTTAAAATAGGATTTACACCCGGTTTTTCAATAACACATACTGGGATGCTTGTAAATCTACGGAAACGAAGTGAGACCAGTAACATCTGCCGATTGCCTTCTGCGCTGCTGGTGTCGCGGGGCAAAGGAAGGAACCACTGAGAGGGGAGACAGGCTTACTCCACTAGCTGGGTACACATGTGCACAGGTGCAGACACGCGCATACAAGCATGCACGCAGAAGTCATACTATTTAATCCTCACGGCCACCTCAGCCTCGGTTTGTACACATACAACTGAGGCTCCAGAGGCCAGGGACAGGTTACAACGGGGAGCAACAAGTCGAGCCAGATGCAGAGCCCTGCTGGGAGCCAGGGTGGCCTCGTTCACGGAGGCTGAGGACAGAAAAATCCGTCTATTCCTTACCTTGTGGGTTGTTTCTAGGCTGATAGTGAAACTTTTGGTTAGGGACAACTTATTAAAGACTAGATTCTTGAGAGAGGTCAAAATGCCACGATGTAAGTAGATGAGTTCACATGCCACTGGGGGGTCAGCTGTAGTGGCTGAGGACAGGGACACAGGGCTTCAGAAGGAAAGGCTTGGGCTACACTTAACTTTTCGCTATGTGATCTTCTGAAAATCCTTTCAGGGCTCCAAAACAGGTGATGCAGAGCAAAGTAGTGAAAAAGTAGTAAATGGTACACTCCCTTCTCTGCCATCACACTCCCGGGTCCCTTCCATCCTCGTAGTTGCCCCTAACTTTTCTTTCTTCCAAATGTGTGGTTCTCCAAAGTTCTGTTCTCAGTTCCCTCTCCCGCCCTGGGGTGGCCTTCGCCATCCCCCTGCATTGGCTCCGGTCCCCGAGGCCTCTCTTCTGGATTCCAGGCCACATGGCCATCTCCCTCACGATGTCACCCACACGTCACTAGTACAGCTGCACACGGATCTCCCTGCTCTCGCCTTCCCCTGCTCCCCACTCACCCCCACTCTGTCAACCGTGCTACCATCTGCCCATGAGTCCTGACTGCACCACAGCACCCCAGCTCTCCCGTCAAGCGTCTCTCACGCCCAGTCCTCACCACGTCCTGGCACGTGGCCTTCAACCTCAAGCTCTGATGTCTCACAGCTGAGACCTGGCGCCAAGTGGCCAGGAGGGGACATGACGGCTCCCAGCTGGGCTTTCTGGAGCCTCGTCTGGATGCAGGCCCACTCCTGCCCACTGTTAAAGAAAACTTACACATCTGGATTCACATCCAAGTCCTCCATGCTTAGGTGGTGGCCATTTGCATGAAATCCCTGCGTGTGCCAAACACATGTCCATGTCCTCCGGATTTTGGTCTCTCCCCCACTGGCCTTGCTCTCTGCTTCCACTCCAACATGCCTGTGTGTCCACACCACCTCCTGGCCAAAGGACATACCTCTCCGAGGGTCTCCAGTGGGCTTTCTCCACCTCCCCTTTGCTGGTCTCACACTTCCCCAGCCCAGCCTTCAGTGGGCCAGAAATCCCAGGTATATAAAATTAGTGTCAGAGCCCCAATGCCATGTCTCATGGAGTTATGGTTTAGATCTAAAATGTTCCCCCAGTTTCTCGTGGTAGATTTGATCCGGGTGCCGCACTCCCTAGTGGGTTCACCCTTTGACGTGTGCAGAAGCTAAATGCGCGGTGAGGAGGCGGGGCAGGGTGGGAGGTGCACTGGAGACGTGACTGGGAGGAAGGGTGCACTCTCGTCCTGGCACCTCGGCCCTTTGCTTCCCCAGCCGCCCTACAGTGGGCACCTTTCCCTGCCGGGACCTGCTGCCCTCCTGTGCTGCTGCCACGGGTGAAACTGGAGCCGAAACCAACCTCTCCTTCAGGAAGGTGAAGGTGTCAAGCGTCCTGTTCTAGTGACCATGAAAGTGAGTATGACAAAGGGTGAGTACAGATCTGAGGTCTCAGCGCTGAAGACCAGTTTCTCCAGATGCTATCCTGTCTGGGCCACAGCCGCCACAGCTCCGAGCCCAGTTCCTCTCCTCTCCTGGGTGAGGCCCAGCACTCGGTCGGAGCTGCTGCCCTATGCACCAGCTGCTCTTTGGTTGGGGTCTGCAGGTTTAGACTCCAGACCGCTCACAAGCAGACAGAATGGGGAGGAAAAGGGCCACCAAGAAGCGAAGCCCGATGCCACTCAGGGTGACAGCCATTAAATAACAGAATAAACATCTGGTGTTTAATTAACACCCTGGCTTCACCCTCATTCTCCCTCCTATTGCCTGTCATTGGGCTCCACAGTGCGTCAGGCTGGGCATGGCCAGAGGAAGTCTTGGCTGAGTCAAGGGTGGAGGGAGAGGGGCCTGGGTTTAGGCCATGCTCACTGATGAAGAAGAGGGTTATAGAGTAGTTCAGGAGCCTCTGTGGAAGGGCTGGCAAAAAGCAGGTGTTGAGCAAGAGGGACTATGACAAACCCAGAAGTTACTTGGGACAGAGGATTAGTACCCATGATCGTACCGGAAATCCCAGATCTCCTTGAGGCTAATGCTCTTAGTTGCCTGGCTGGTCTTTACTCCCCCTTAGCCTGGTGGCAGAACAGCATTGCTTCTAGTCCAGGAGAGCTGCCTGCCTCCTGCCTTCTGCAGCCAGGGGTGCCTGTGTGCACAGTACTGGCCTCCGGAAGAAGAGGAGCCTGCTGCAGATTTGGGGAGGTGTTTGCCTTGCTCAGAGGAGAACACACTAGCGGGCGGCAACCTTCCCTCCCTCCACACTTCCTGCCTCGCCTGTGAGTGTGATGTCTAGAGCTGCAGCAGCCAGGAGGATTAAACTACGAGACAAGGCAAGAGCATATCCTCGTGCTGTCTGCAGCTAGGGAACCAAGACCAGCCATCACAGCCACCCCAAACTTGGGAAATGATTAAATGAACCCCTGACTTTAAAGTTATGGGGGGAAACAGTGTGTTTTTTGTTACTGGAAACCACAACATTGATAAGGGTGCGCGCACTCCCGTGTGTCTGATTTCTTCAGGGTCATAAGATGACCTCTTCTTTAATGACAGTGGAATGAAGTCCTGAGCAGACACAGTGCTGGGAACACACCCTGGCCTGGGACTGAAAAATGGGCACTGCAGTGGGGTGCTCCGAGGAACTCTCAGCTCTGCCTTCCCAGCGCCAAGCACAAGCCTGCTGTGTGGAGGAAGCTCCGCAGACTTGGGCTTGTATGAATGAATTCATGGATGGATGCTGTGTCACTTTCGGGAACAGTGGTCCAGGAGGTGGCCAGTGGGCAGGAGGGCTCTGGAGCAGTGAGCTGGAGTCAGCTGACCCAAGACTTGTCTTCTCAGGGGTGGGTACGGAACGCTGTGCTGCTGGAGTTCCCTCCCCCGTCCCTGTGATGCCCACTCACCCTCTTATTCGGCAACCTGCCTGTTTGCCCCAAGTCCAAGTTTGCTCCCTGGTTAGGTTCTCACAGCCTTGAAACAAGTACCTTCAGCTTTTAAAAGCCCCAGTGTAGCCTCTAGAATCCACAGGTGTCCTGAACACTAGACATCTGAGAAACATCTTCATGTAAGGCCAGTGCATGGGAAGGAAGTCAAGATGCAGAAGATTGAAAGGGTGGCTCAGTGACGAGCTTCCTTTAATGCAATAGTCCCCAGATGACTGGGGAAATCTACTTTTTACCTGTCTGAAAATTTACCGTGAGACACAGAGTACTTTGAGTCATCTTAAGTAAGCACTTAAGCACACTGAGCAGTAGTTTTGTGTAGGGGATCATCATAGACTATGTTTCACAGTGCTGTTGTGAGGACCAAGGCAGTTTGGTATAAAAATGTTTATTATCGTGTCTTTAAATATGATTCATCTTGGAAGAATTACCCTAGCAATGATTTGTTTTCGAATATAATCTTATAGACTACACGGTGAAGAGGTTTAGACTTCTTTCCACCAACCACCCCACTGATGGCTTCTGTTCATCTTCAGAAGTGTGTACAGAACTTCTTGAGTTGAATCGATGCATTTCACAGAGGAGACCCGGAGGCAGCAGGTGGAGAGGGTGCTGCCCATTCTTGCCCCAGGCCAGAGATGGTCCCCTCCCCAGGCCTGCCCAGGAGTCTACGCCCTCACCCACCCCAGCACAGGCAGATGGAGGCCTAGAAAAAAACCCAGGCCTGTGGCTCCAGGTGTCACAAATCCGAGGCACAGGTCACTCTGCTTTGGGCTTCTTGTGGCAGTGCCAGCTTCTGCCCCCGTTGCATCCTGGCTGGCTACTGCTGCTCAGGCTGTTTCTGACTAGAAGCCCTTTGGGGGCCTGGGTAGAGGAGCCTGGTGAAGGTCAAAGAAGCAGGCTGGTGTCGAGGTCAGACTGCACCCTTTTTGCCAGGCCCAGGGTACTTCCTGTTGACCCCTGTGCAGCTGGCCCTGCCCTGTGGCCCTGACAGCTCCTTAACTGAGCCTGCAGCCTCCCTGCGCTCCTGACCCCCCCCCCACTTGCTGCCCTCCAAGGAAACTATAGATCCTCTCTGAGTCCTGGACACATCTTCCTGATAAGCTGGTCTGCGTTACCTGGATGATCAAACAGCCCCGGGAACGTTACTGTTCATAGCTTCACAGTGTCAGTGCGGAAGGGGCCTCCAGAAGCAATGGACTTCCCTTGTCCCCACAGTCAATCTCAATTTACTTGTGCCTGTGCCTCACCCCCTCATTATGACAGATCTTTATATTCTGCTTTCTTCTCCTCTACACCATTTTCACAGTACACAGAGTTAGAAATGCATGAATGCTAATACCCCCGTTACCCCTTTTTTCAGATTGATCTCCTCAGGGGCAAAGAACTTGAGTCAGAGAGACTGTGGTCCTAGGGTGACCTAGCAGTGGGGTGGGGAGAGGGGTCTAGCCCTCAGATGCCATGCCACTTAGAAAGGCAGAGGAGCAGTTGTTGGTGTCCCCTGACCCCCAAAATGATGGAAGTATATTTTTTGGTAAGAAAGGGCAGGGAGAAAGAGATAAGGTCAATGTGGATTTTCCCGCTATTGATAGTGCCTTGCATGGCCCTGATCTGGAGTCACTCCATCTCTCCTCAGGGCTCTGGACAAGAGAGCACCTCCTTCTATCAGAGGCAACAGGACAGGGTGGGAGGGGTCACTTCACGGCAGCCACGCCTCCTGGTGATCTCCACAGTGTCTGGTCCCCACCACTGTCAGGAAACTGTTGCATCTTCTCTGCTCCATGAACCAACATTTATATACCACGAAACACTAGTATACCACCGAATGCTCTGGTTCTCAGGTCTTGAGGGAGGTGGCTGGCTCCTTGAGGATCCCTCTTGTGTGCATTCCATGGTCTTGCGGTCATTAGTGAATGCTTACATTACTTTCCACTTTTTTCAGCAATAGTGTCCAATTTGCCAAATACAGGGAGATACCAGGGCTTCGGATGGAAATACTTGGTTTATGCACTCCAATAATTATATCTAAGGTTTATTGGGCTTTTAATTCTATGACGGTGTGCTAATTGTTTTACAAATGTGATCTCACTTTATCCTCGCCAAATGCTTTTTCTTCTTTTTGAAGATGAGAAAACTGAGGCTCAGAGAAGTGGGGTGGCTTGGCAGGGTATGCAGAAGCTAGCAGAGCCAGGCTCTGCCCTCAAATCTACTGGATGCCAAGGTCCTGGACTTAGCTAGTCTGTGCCTCACCTTCCAGCTATTAACCTGCCCCCCCCCCACAGCCAGGAAGGCAAGGAGGTTAGGGCTTTGTCCAGACTTGGGGGAACAGGGAAGGGAAGGTTTCCGGGGTTCCCCCTCAGTCTCTGTGTCCGAGGCCCAGCCACTCAGCTCTCCCCGCTCAGTCAGTCCCAGGCTGGTTTCTGGCACACTTTCTCCACCTCTTGTGGTCAGATGCCTGCTGCGCTTCAGGCTTTGATCATGATTCTCTACTCCGGCTCCTCTCATAAGAGCTGCGGCCTACCCACCCCGTGCTGTTCTGCTTCCCAGAGGTCACAGCCCCCTGGACATCACAGCCGGGTCCTTGCAGGCTTCCGGTGCCCATTTGCCCTCGGTATTTCTGCACACCACCAAGCAGCTCACTGCTGCAATCCCCTGGCACCTTCTGCTCCTCCACGTTCGCCAGTGCAGGGAAAGCCACTGCTCATTAACTGTGCCAACAGCGGGGGTGGCAGAGAGCAGCGAAGCAGATAATCCAAGGTAGTGGGAAATATAAAAATCTATTTGGCTGTGGAGGGTATTTTTGGGCCCCTAGTTGAATGTGGGTGTATGTGATGTGCCGGGATTTCACAACACTTCAAACCCAAGTACTGAAGTGAAACCAGCAGGACCTGCTGCTGGTTTAGGAAATTTGAAAACTGCCTTCCTTCTTCCTGCTCCCTGCTAGGGGCCAGCTCCACATTCAGGCAGAACTGCTCTCTGCCAGGGGCTCAGACCCACACCTCTTGCCCCCACCTAGAGTTGGGGCTGCAGATCCGGCTACCCCAGAACAGGCAGTTGGCGTGGCCAGCTGGCGAGATGCACACAGGGGCGCTGCGGCGAACACTGTGAGCCCCTTCAGGAGGGCGCTGCCGCTCCTCGGGGCAGCTGCTCCTCAGCTCCAGCTGAGGCAGAAGCCACACAAAACACATCTGTGAAAGGATTTGGCCCCCTGACAACGGGTTTGCCATCTCCAGCTTGCTGGTTGTCACGCTCTGCGGGCATCAGAATCGCCTGGAGGGCTTGTTACAGCACACAGCTGGGCCTTCCCGGTTCTCAGGTTCTCAATCTTCAGGCCAGGGTGGGGCTCAAATGGGGCATTTTAGCAAGTTCTTAGGTGACACTGACACTGATGGCCTCGGTGCCACACTTTGGGAAGCACTGTTGCAGGTGCACAGGTACAGAATTAGGGAACTTTGTCCCTTCCTTGCCTTCTAAGATTTTCTAGCCTTTCTTCAGCATGGTGCTGAGGTAACTGTGCCCTTACGAGCCTGAAGAAAGGTGGGTTCTTATTCTCAATGTCAAATGTGCATCAGAAGCCTTCACAAACATCTCCCTGGACCCTCACATTACTGCGAGATGGTACTGCTGTCCCTGCTTCACTGCTGAGGATGCAAGGCATGAGAAGTTTGGGACCTGTCCAAGGTCACAAGTTAGGAAGTGACGTCCTGAGACCGAAATCTCTGGTCTCCAGCACCGCTGCTTTTCTCAGATATCAAACTCCACAGAGGAACAGGGTCCGTGACAAAATCTTTCCTCTTTCTGGGGTTGAGCAGAATGGGTCTTTCTGTAGGGTCCCTCCCTAGGGTTGTCCACTGGAGACTTGGCTTTAGGAGGAGACTGTCATTTGACTCTTTCCAAAGGGAAGAATCAACCAGGACTCGGCCTTGGGCACTGGGTGACAGGAAGGGCTGGCCTGGGCCACAAAGAGCCTTAGGCAGGCTGTGCCCAGGGAAGCCCCTGGAGAACACACAGGGTCAAGGCCCTCGGATGCAAGAGAGAAAGCGGGAGAACCAACTGGCAAGTGTCTAAGAACTCGGAAAGCAGCGACATGTCAGTTTGGCTCACTGCCACACCCCAGACTGCTAGCCAGCACCTGACGTGTAGCTGCATGAATCAGTGTTAATGAAAGAATAACAGAATGCTGAAACAAAGGACAGGGAATCTCTGCTCTTGGCTGAAGGGACGTTGGAGAATGTGCCCACTCATGGTTGAAAGAGTGTAGATTCATAAAGCAGCCAGCCTTGGGAAGGAAGATGTGGCAGGTGATAATTCTCCTCGAGGTGATTGATCAAACATGTTTTCCAGATCCATCATGGGCTGAGAAGGAGAGAAATTAATAGGTCCGCTGAGAGCTGGCAAGTGTAATGTCTTACTCACCTCGAGATCCAGCCCTGTGTCTGCTGAATGAGTGGATAAGAGTCTCCCACCCTGAGTGCCCAGTGGAGAAGGTGTGCACTCTGTAGTGTGGTGGGTAGTCCCCCTCCCAAGGAGAGAAGCCAAGCTGGGAGAAGGACAGACTTTGAGCAGGAGGCCCTGGGGCAGCTGCGATGCCAGCACTCCTGACCAGGTCAGCAGACACCATCTCATCAGGAATCGCTCTTAGTCATAGCTCCTAGGCCTTGCTACCTCCTTCTCTTCAATAAAGATAATACAGGACATGGAGGATAGCAAGTCCAAGGCTGAGCAATACAATTTTTTGCTTTTGTGTTTTGAGACAGGGTCTCACTATGTAGTTCAGGCTGGCCTCCAATCAGGCACTCTTCCTGTTTAGCTTACCAAGTGCTGAGATTACAGGTCTGAGTCACCACTCCTGGCTTCAAAATAAAACTTTCTGACTGGCTGGGGATGTGGCTCAGTGATGCTTGCCTGAGGTACAGTCCTCAGTGCTACCACCACAAAAAGCATTAATAAAGGGCCAGCATCACGAGCAATAACAGCAATGACTTCTCAGATTTGTGTGGAGAAGAAACACTCGGAAAGTGGGGCACTATGGATGGAATTAACACTCAACAGGTGCTTCTTGGCCAACTGGACCAACGGATAGATCCACCATGTTTGGGTTACTTTTTCACACCAACAGCTTTGAAGGGTCACCAGCAGCAAGCTCCTCCCCAGTCAGACTTGCCTTCCCCTGTACCAACTCAGTACCGCCTTCTTTCTCTGCTGCCCCTGGTGATGGGAAGAGGCCAGCAGCTGGTGGCACCTCTGTCTTACTGGTTTCCCCACCTTTTCAGGAAGCCAGCCCAGATAGCCTTTTTGGAGTCATGCAGTAATGTCATAGGGGTGTACGCTGGCTTGGCTTGGGACACGTCCATGTCAATATGACTGCAAGTGAATTGGACACAGCGATGTGAATGGCCATGGTTCTGTCCTTCTCTGAGGCATGCCATGCCATCCCTTTCCCTGGCACCCAACACTCCCTGGGTCTCTCCCACATCTCTAAAACTTGTGCTCAACATTTCAGCCTGGGCCAGTCACTGCAGTCAGAGAAAAACTGCTCGTGGATGACACTCCCATAATTCACATCGTCTGTACTAGGGCTTGACAGTATCTGGCTCTTTGTTTAACCACAGCTCCAGACAGACAATAATAGACACTATTGACTGGGGAGAGAGACCCCGTGTGAGCCAGGTGGGATGCTGATGGGGGCAGCAAGGGTGACCCAGCAGAAAGGTGGGGCCGAGTATCTCTTTCAATGGGATGGGATCTTGCTGCTGCTCCTCACAGCTGTGACGCCACCGGAACCCCTGCAGGCAGGTTGCCATGGCTCCCATTTTATTTTGACTTATTTTATTTTATTTTACAGTTGTAGAGAATGAACCTAGAGCCTTCACACTGAGCTAAATCCTTGGATCTTTTGAAAATTTTTTCATTCTCACTAAGCCATTAAGTTGTCCATGCTGGGGTCAAACGTGCAGTTCTGGTTTGGCCTTCCTGAGGACTGGGCTATGGCTCCCACTGAACAGGTGATCAGAGCAGAGGCCCTGAGAGCAGCAGCAGGTCCTCGTGCTCAGAGCAGGAAGTGAGTCCAGACCGGCCCTCACCCCCTGCGCCCTCACTGTGCTCCAGGACTCTGTCCTCGTCCTCAAGTCACATCCTGCCGGCTGCCAGAGATATGGATCTGAGCAACCGAGGCTGGGAACCTAAACAGGGAGGAAAATCACTGACTAAAGGTAGCCATCCAGAGCATCTTCATAGCTTGTTTAGAAATCTGAGAGCTAGAAATTTTCATTTCAAGTTCTCTGGGAAAAAAATTACTCTTAATATTCTCTTTGGGGAGCAGTATCGCATCTGGGGCAAGAAGAAGGAATGGTGGGCACTTGTCCCAGGTGGGTCCTGGCTCCCTCCCTGAGTCCAGCCTGCATTCGGGCCACATTGAGCTTCTGCTCTCTCACTCCGCCTCTGGCTTCCAGATTGGAGGTTGCCAAATAGGATAGGGCTCCCGGTGCTCTGCAGGGTGCCAGACAAAGAGCTGCCAATCCAGGGAAAACTGGTCCAGATTCAGCCAGCCCAGGGCCGACCCCCAGGTGTGAATGGACCCAGCCTGGGAGATTGTGGAAGGAGCCAGAGCCCCCTTGTCCTCTTTTAGAGAGGAAAAGAGAAAAGGAGGGTGCAGGGGTGTGATACGGGCAGAAACTAGAGGCCACAAAACAAACTGAAGGCAGTTAGTTCATCCGTTACGGTCATAACATGGAGAGAGTTTTCTTTTCCCTTTTGGCTTAGGTCATTGCTGTTATGCTGTTGCTCGTGCAGTAAATAAAACTAAAGAGACAAGCATTGGGCCTGCACGGAGTTGTGCGATGTGCACACTTAGTGGACTGCAGATTCCCAGGGAGGAGGACAGTGTGGAGTCCAGGATGGAGAAGAGGAGTGTGTGGGTGGAGGAGGAGATTCCTCAAATCCCAACAGGACTCCCAGCAGGAGTGTGATGTGTTTTCTTGAGCAGGTTCAATTCCTGGTGTCTGGGTCCTGCCAACTTGGACTCTTGAATTTTCAGAATATAACCGTGTCCCACTCATTAGGGCAAGGCCTGGGGGTTACTGGGCATACACTGCCACCTCCCATAGCACCCAGATCCATCTGGAGAGCAAATGGTTGCCGAGGGGAGCTGGGAGAAGGATCCCAGGCACACCGCCCCCATCTGCTCCCGACACATGACACGCGCTGCAGCCAGGGAGGGAGAAGGCTGCAGGTGGCTGGCTGGTGAGCAGGGAGGCTGGGAGAAAGAAAGGGGACAACACAGCCTATTGTGTAGCCCCAGCTAGTAGCCTCTCTGCGATGCAACCACCCCAGGGCAGAGCCCCAACCCTGAGCTGCAGGTGTGAGTGGGCAGGCGCTGGCAAGCTGGGGAGGCAGCAGCCTGTCCCATCCACCTCTAGGAAGGAAAAGAGCAAAGAAGCATGCAGGGGTGTAGTGTGGGCACAGAGGCAGCGGCTGCTTTCTGGGAAGGCGTGGCTCAGGCTGCGCCCCTCTGGCCACTCTCTTCCCCTGGACCCAGTGCCCACTTCTTCCACCTGACCCTGCAGGAGTGAAGGGGCTTCCCTGGCAAACCTCTCCCTCCCTGCCCCTAGCCCAGAGAGCCCCCTCCCTCCTGCATGAACAGGGGTAAGGCCGGGCTGGCTCTGCACACTGCCGTCCCACACACTTCTAGACACATGAATGTGCGCACGGCGCTCACCTACCTGTGCACACGCCTGGGCTCCAGCAGCACTCCTCAGAGATGTACCCTGCAAGGCAGGGGTCAGGAGTGTGGCCGAGTGGGAAAGGCCGGGCAGGGCATGTGCCGGGGACTCAGATGGACAGAGTCCAGGAGCTGAGGGGGCCGTGGGGCTGGATGAACAGAGCACTCAGCTCCAGCCCTGGGTCAGGGGACACAAATGGAGGAGAGGGGTCTTTAAGATGAGCACAGCGAGCTCTTTCTGATCGGGTGTAAAAGCAGCCCTTCTTAGAGACAGAAAAATGATCAACCGCTAACAAAGCCCCTCCAGTGCTTAATGAATATCTCTCTTTCAACCTGGCCATTGGTGCCAAAGCCCCCTAAGCACCACATTCACGGAGCCCAGTTATGATCAGAAAAACAGCTAACGGGCTTACTGTGCGCAGCCCCATGTCTCTGACATCGAAGCCTGCCCCAGCCCCCACCTTTCCTTTTCCCCCACAGAACTGCCTGGGTTCCGTGGAGCAGCCTCGGGGAGGCCTACCAGAGGAGCAGCTGGGGAAGATGCTGCGAGTGTCCTACACTGGGCCCAGAGGACAGCAGGGACAGGAAAAGGAGAGGGAGCCCACGTCATTCTCCTCCTAGAAGCTTTAGCCCGCAGATCTGGTCTATAGCCAGCTGTAGGCAATGCAAGAGGGTTACAACAGGGGTAGAAACTGGACCGAGGTCCCCGCATGGGCTTGGGAGGAGAGAGGTACTGCCGTGTCCTGCCTGTAGCTGTAGCCTGTAGCTGCTGCCACTGCAGCCATGTGGGGGAGGCAGGGATGGACAGACCCTGCCCAGCGGCACCTCGGCTGGCTCCACCCTCAGCCTCAGCAGCCGAAGCAAGGGCTCACCCTGAGCCAGGGGAACCTAGGCTCCTTCTTTCCTCATCCTCCCTGACTCAGCTGAGCTTGGGTCACAACTGCGCACTTCCATGAAACCCAGCCTAACACTCCCAGCCCTGCACCTCTCTCAGTAGGTTTTCTCATCTGTAAGACCAAGCAGGGTGGCTTTAGGGATTAAGAGATAATGTTTGCAAAAGCACATAGCACTGTCTGGCACCCGGAGAGCACTCAGTAAATGTCAGCCATTATTTTATCATCGTTACTAGTGTTGTGATTATGCGGACCTTCCATCCCTCACTCCAGACACTCACAGTAGCCTCCTAAGCGTGCCTCCCACCTTTCATCTCTCCTCTCCACTCATCCTACAAGGAGCTGCCAGAACAACAATCTACGGTGGGCATTTGCTCCTGTTATTCTGCTGCTAAAAACCGCCTAGTAGCTCCCCACTGTCTACATGATCAAATCCAAATGCCCAGCATAGCAAAGACCTTTCCATCAGCAAGTGGGGATCCTCCATACCAAGAAGAGCCAGAGCGGCACCACAGGGACACCCAGCCTTTCACGATCCCGAGACAGAAGACTTAACCTCATCTAAAACACCTTCACAGCATTGCGTGTGACTTCATATCTAGGCCCTGTGGCCCATGCAAGTTGATGCGTGAAATTAACCAAGTCTCAACATGTTTTGGGGCTTTCAGGGAGAGCTAATTAAAATGTGGATCCCTAGGCTCCTCCCAAGATTCGGGAGCATGGAGTGCCCAAGACTCTGGCCATCACCCTAGATGGTTCCATCCAAGAGCTCTGTGAACTCACTTTGGGAAGCTCTGCTGTTGGTGCTCAGTAAACATTTGTTGATAAAAGGATGCCAGAGCAGGCGTGTGGGCAGGAAGCCATGCTGTCCAGGGCTGAGCCATCCCTGCAACACCGTGTCCTGGGGCTCCCATGCAGGTGTGCTGGCAGATGGGGAGCCACCTGCAGTCAGGCCCCCAGGTGGGGATCCACAGCTGTTTCCACAGACACGGGAAAAAGCCCTGCAGGCAGAGGTGAGACTTACACCTGTACCAGCAGAGGGCAACCCCCTGAACCAGCCCTGGTCCACCCACACCCCAGTTTGCCCCTTTTTGTGCCCCGAAGACAAAGACGGTGGAGTGGACGTGGTTGGCCTCTCACGTGCCGATGAGATCACAGTTCAGGAATCTGTGTGCAATCGGTTTCCCCTGAAAAGAACCACTCACTCAGCTGGAGAAGAGAGCAGCTGAGAGTACACAGGCGGCTGGGAGGCAGGGACCCTGCAGAGAGGAGAAAAACCCATCCCAGGAAGTAGAAGCCCATTAGGACACAGCTTGTTTTTTAAGGACTCTCATAGACCACTGACCAGACTTACATGGTCAAAACCCTCAAGGCTACACAGATAACTACCCAGAATAGAGGGGTCAGACTAAAAGAGAAGCTTCACTCCCGGCACTAGCATTCTGGAAAATACACAGTGGGGTGGGGTTGAGAACCTCAGATTTCCAAAGCACCCCCTTAAAGGGATGAGCAGAGATACGAGTTACTCCAAGGACAAGTAACACAGGTGTACATGAAAAGCAGAAAGCCCTACTAAAGAGAACCAGAGCCAAAGCAAAGACGTCTCCCTGCGAGGCAGTGTGGCTCTGCCCAACATGCCGGTCATGTGGCCTGGCATCCACGATGTCCCACGCACTGCCTGCATCTAGTTCTATATTTAGCTTCTGCCACCTCAGGGGATTACACGTTCCACGTAAATTTACCACCTGCTGTGTAAATAGCATTCCTTCCATTTGTACATCAGCTGCCCTTTTCTTGCTCCAGAGCTGTCCTCCCTCTTGTCCCGATCTCAAGAACTTGGAGATCAAAGCGGCAGGTTACCCAGCCACAGTCTCAACAGTGACAGCAGGAGTCTCGATGTGGATGTCGGCTCACATTTCCTCCATGCCCAGAGTCCCGGGGCTTTCCCTTCTCACCCCCAAAAGACAGTCCCTTAAAGAAGGAACAGACGATGCACCCGGCTTCCCCATGGCTAGACTTGAGTGTCATGCTGTCCCCAATACATTTCCCGCCCTGGCCACCAAGCCAGTTCTTCTGGCCAGACCAGCACTCAGGGCCAAAGCCTACAGGGAAACATTCTCAACAGCTCCTCACATCTGCCAGCTTTCGTCAAAGCATTCCTGACTCCCGCTGGTGACTAGGACTTTACTTATTTTTCCCTCAGGCCGTGGCCTGACACACCCAAGATGTGAAGCTAACATGCTGTAGACCACACACCAGGGACCTGACATTTCGTCACTTCGAAGCCTTTGAAGTCGTGCACATTTTCTGCTGAGCTCTGCTCTTGACTTTGCCTTTGCAAAGAAAGCTAATTTCCCTGCTGTTTCCCTGTGAAGCCAGGCTCAGACTCCTGGCAAGAGCCCTAGCCCTGCCCCAGGATCGCTTAGTGGATCTACAAGCTCAAAGGCACTCCTCTGGCTCCTGGAAGAGGGGCTCTGGGCAGGGCAGAGGGGGATTTAACCCTTCCCAGGGAGCTTCCAGACAAGGCCAATGCCCATAATTCTGGCCAGCACCACACTTCCCAGGGGGCAGGGCTGTGGCCCAAATAATTTTTATTGTAGTCAAATATACATAACACAAAACTGGCCATTTTCACTATGTCTGAAGTCCCGAGTTCACAGGCATATACATTCACACTGTTGTACTTCCATGACCAACATCCATGTCCAAGATGTCTTCATCCCTACCCCAAATACCTTTCAGCCCACAACCCCAGCTCCTGAGGACCAGCGTTCTATTTCTGGCTCTAGGATTTTGGTTGCTCTAAGCATTTCATACAAATGGACTCAGATAATCTCTGTCCTTCTTGTGACTGGCTTGCTTCATTTTGTGTACTGGCTGCCGGATTCATCCATGTGTAGCACTTGTCACTGGTTTTTTTCAGGAGGTACTAAGGATTAAACCTGGGGCTTTGCATTGAGCTACATTCCAAGTCCTTGTTTTATCTTTTATTTTGAGACAGGTTCTTGCTAAGGTTGCCCAGGCTAGATCTTTGTGCCTCACTGATTACAGGTATGCACCACCAGGCCTAGCTCAAATTATTTTAAGGGTTCTCACCATGTGGGACTTGGTGAAGAAGAAATAGATGCAGTTAATGGAATGGCACCATGGATGTGTATACACACACACACAAAGACACAGACACAGAGCTCTTGCAGGCCAGCGTGTGTAAGAACACAAACTTGCATGTCCCTCCCCATGACCACCATGAGTCCCAGGGTCCACCGCCCTGCCTAGTCCTCAGACCTCCTTACTCAGTAGAGACACCTGAATAGCGAGTCCCAGGGCAGGTCCCAGGCCTCTCAGAGACCTGTTCAGGTGAGGCACACCAGGTCCAGCTGAGGCAGAGGACTAGGCACCACCCTTGGGAAGCATACAGTCCCAGGGGCTGCTCAAGGGCAGCAGGGGAGGGACTTGGGCCCAGTCACGGCCCATGAGCAACCAGACTATGTCTAACAACATCCTGGAAAAACCTACTGGTGAAGCCCTAAGGAGAAGTGAGATCACTGTAACCCCAAGGCCAGCCCCGGACTAAGTCACACCGAATACCTGACATCTTTTCCGGAGGAGGCTCCAATCCTGGACAGGGCCTACCATGGCCAGGTGCTATGCTGGGCCCTGCAGGACGTTCCTGGGCATATGGGCGAAAGGAGACAAGGATGCCAAGGCTATAGCACAGGCAGAAGGGGTGCTGAGCCCAGGGGAGCACACAGGCCAATGGTGCCCTTAACAGAGAGAGAGCTCTTCAGAGCAGGTGCCCCAGAATCAGACAGCACCCCAAGCACAGTGAAGAGTAGCCCAGGAATTCCTTTCTAGAAACAGGCAAGAGAGCAAGACATGGCTTGGGAGTCAGCCAACACCGAGTGTGGCATGGTGGATGGAGGGAGAGGCTCTGCGTCAGAAGCCTGGGTACCATTCCAAGTGCTGTGCGTCAGCCACTTGGATGCGGCAGGTCCTCTGTCCTGAATCCTACTCCCCCATCCAGACTGCGGCTGTGAGTGGGGCCGGACCTAACCCAGGGCCCTAGGTGTACTTACACAGGGACCCATGTGAGGCTTCAGAGTGTAGCTCGCTCCCCTCACTTTTGGCCCAGGAGCTGGAGGTGGGCAGCTCTCATACTCCCTGCCCATGATGAGGCGGTTGGCCAGACACCTCCAAGTCTTCTGCATTTCCCATCAGGGATTTCCTCCAGTGAGTGCACAGTTCTTGGAAGAGGGTTTCCCTGGCTCCTGGGAGGAGGAACAGTCCCTCCCAGCACCCGCTCACAAAATCAGGATATGTGAGCCCTAAATAATTTATAAACACGTTAAATAAGCCTTGATCCCTGGGGAGCTTGCTGTTAATACTTCCCTCATTTAACATCAGCCTGAGCCAGACATCATTAGGAAGGGAAATCTCCTTCGCTCTCTTTTTTAAAATCATGTCATTTAAATGGTTCAGGATTATTTGCTGCTTTGAATCTTTTCTGCCACTGCTCCCTCCCATTACGAGGGTAATTAAGAATTGACTATGGTTAGCAAAAAGAATTCAGCAGCCAACTTTTTATTTGGTTTTTTCAAGTGCCCCAGCTCTCCTCCACCCCAGCCCGGCCTTCCCTCTCTTGTCCCTGAGGCCTTGCAGCCCAGATTCCCCTAGGCCCCCACCCCTGGGTCTGGTGCCTGCGAACACACTCGGGGGCCCCATGGAAACCACACACTGAATGGAGAGAAAGCAGGGAGACCATTCACTTTCCTCTGATTCTACTGCCCCATTTCCTCCGGGCGCCTTGCCTGGTGGCCCTCGGCCTGGGGCCAGAGTGTGTTTGTTCGGCTGCCCTGGTCACCAGGAATGGGGTGGGCTCAGATCCCAGGCCTGTCCACCAGCCGGTCACTCTGTCTTTCGAGACCAGTGAAGGCAGGATTAAAGACTTCAGGAGCAAGAGCGTGCCTCCAGATGCGGGAGGAGAGGTGGGCACCGGGCAGGCCAGAGCTGGCCAGGTTGGTCGGGCTGCTGCAGGCTGCAGAGCCTACTGGCCCGTGCCCCCAACGCAACCGCAGACCCCTTAACTGCTGGGCCAGTCTCAGTGTTAGAGTGCAGACCCAGGCACTGGAGCAGGGCGAGGTGGGGCTTTGACGGGACTCCTGTTTCCCCGCCTCCCGCCAGAACCATGTCTAAGTTATCTCAAGGATATGGCTGTTTCATTTTGCTTTGTTTTGTTTTTTTCCTCTGTCTCCATGTCACTGCTTTCTAGGATTCTAAAATCCTAGAAATTATTTTAACAGCCCAGTTTAAATTTTTTTCTGCCACATGTGCAATGCCCTGGGTTGTGTTGAGCTCAGCAGGCTGAAGCCCCTGCTCCCCTGTATGACGAGTCGGGGGGCGGGGCAATGGAAAGATGAAGTCCAGTAACCTTTGGAGGGAGACTGAGGTTCAGGCACAGAAAAGCCTCTAGAAGCAGTTGCCAGAGTTCTCTCTCTCCCTAAGCTGGGTAAAAGGAGCCTACTCTTATCATAACCCATTACTAAAACATCTGTTTGAGGAGGCTTTCGATTTATTCTGCAACATCTCAAAGTTAAAAGAAAACAGTTAGAGTGTCAAAAATAACCATGAGAGCTCTTCTTTGGGGTGAGCAATGGCAGCCCCTTTAACGCCTCCTCCAAGGCTCAGAACCCGGGACTGAATGATTAGCCAAATCCAGAGAGCCTGGTCACTTGGGATCCTCTGAAGCAAGCATCAGTAGAATGCGTGAGAGGAAAGCTGGGACTCGCGTGAGCTTCCACAAGAGGTGGTACATGCACTGTGCTAGCTTACTAAGAAATACCGGACCTGAGACAGAGCCCAGCCTGAGAGCGCCTGTCATGGTAACTGGCAGGGAGGTGAGTGGGCCTCAACCCTTACCTGCCCCTAAAGGCTGAAGGCTAACGATGTCCACCAGAAAGAACTTTGGAGTCAGCCAGGGCCAGTTCATCTGAGCCTGGCACCTACTAACTGCAGTAAACCGTAGCTTTTATGATTCTCTCTGTGACTATAACTGTGGAGGCACAGAAGGAGAACAGTAAGGAAAAGAAGAAAGAGAAGGAAGCAAGGGCAAGTTGCCCCCAGTTTAGCCTTTGTAATAAATTAATTCATCAGTCTCATAATTAGTCTTGTGTAGAGCGCCTAAATATACAGTAAACAAGGCTCAAAGAGGTTATATTCGCCCTTCTGTGATGCTTTGCTCTGGAGTCTGGTCCCTGACTCTCTAGCCAACTTTCCTTTTGCTCCACTCTACAGAGCTGTTTTCCCACTAGAGGGTCACTCATATAGGGTCAGAAGCTGCAGACCGGTCAGAGGCCCAGAGTGGATCCTTCCCTACCTGCCCACTCCTTACCCTCGTGGCTAATGCAGGAGCATGACAAAGTAAGTGCTTAGAGGTTCCATGATGGCCAGGAAGGCCGGACTCACTGTCGGAAGGAGGTCCACCCTTGTTGTCACCTATCACGGGGTGGGGGTTTCAGCCTGTGCAGATCCCCCAGCTTCTGGTTCCGGTCTCCCGTTGGGCCCACACTTTTATCTCTCTGTTCTCTCCAGCTCTTGGGTTCTTCTGCTCCAAAAGAAACCCACCCACGGTAAAATTCTGGGCACATCACAAATGTTTTCCTTTAAGAATAATGAGAAAAGAAGCTACAGAGGAGAGAGGAAAGTAGATTTTATTCTAAATTTGTCCAACACAGGATTCCCTAGGGACAGGACTAAGAAGTGAAGACCCAGGAAAAACACATGAGGGGAAAGACAATAATTTCCCTCTCTGTTTGGTCCCAAAGATTTTTTTTGAAATATACAATTTCAGATACATTTCTAGGTCCTAAAACTTTTTTGGGATTAATAAAGTGTTTAGGATGGTGTGTGTGTTCTTATGTTTTCAAACCGTTTCTAAAAATTATGCTGTAAGAATTTAAGTGAGACAAGCTACCTCAATCTTTCTCTCTATCAGAAGGCAACTTGTATCGCTTCTCGGCCTTTTGGCTAAGATCAAGTGCAGAAGGCAACTTGTTTGACACTCCTTCCTAAATGACCTACTCCCAAACCAATTGTTCCTGGGCATCTGAGCACATTTCCACTCATAAATGCAGGGAAGGTGGGTTCTGTAATGAAAATGAGAAAAGGTTTGTACTCAGCAATTCAAGTCATTGTGAAGCTACTAGAGCTGGGACCTGGAGCTGGGCCACAGGAGGCAAATGGAGTGGCTACAGAATATGATAGCTCTCCCCCTAAACAACACCCCTTACACTGCCAAATGTTGTTGTTGTTGTTGTTGTTTTTGGTACCAGGGATTGAACTTGGGACACTGTGGTTGCAAGACAGGTGCCAGAACCACTGAGCTAAATCCCCAGCTCTATACTGCAAAATGCCCTGGCCTGGAGAAAGTTGAAGGTCTCCAAGCAAACCCCCAATACCCCAAGTTGGTGGCCACACCATTGTAGGGCTCCAATCTTCCCCCTCAGTTACCAACTAACTGCCTGTGAAAGACATGGAGCTGTATTTGGAAAAACATGGTGCAAATCAAGGAATAAATTAACATGTGAAAAGAGAGAGAAACTTGCCTCAATTTAGGCAAATCTTCAGTTTCCAGGACTGAGAAGATGATAAAAATGAAGTGTTAGAGGAATCAAAAATGACTTAAGGTGAAGGCTGCAAGAATGAATCTGATTAAAGTTCTACAGTGCAAATTTTTTTTTCAATGAGTTTAAACAGTTCCCTCTCCTTTCTTTCCACAATTCCCTTTCTGACAAGAAGTGCTTTTCTGCTCTGGCCAACACCAAGCCCAGGAAACATAATACTGTCCTTTGTCTTACTCTAAGTGGACTCTACATGGATCCTTCAGTTCAAGGTTTTGCCTTCTTCTTACTGTCAGAGGACAGGGAGTGCCGAGCTTCTGAAAAGACAGGGCAACTTGGAAGTACGGGAAAAATAAACTGTAATATACATTAATTTTGTTTAAAAAATCAGTTATAAATAACCATTTTAGTGTTTGAACATACAGGGACGTTAGAGTTTGTGAAAATCTCCAAAGCCAAAATTAACTTGTATTTTCATTTGCCTTCTAACATGTGAAAAAAAGACCCAAATGTTCTCTTTTCCCTGTACATCCCAAACTTCTGAGGATGTTTAAATCCAAGACTTCTGGGGACCCCAGGAAGAAGAAGCGGTGAGGTGGGTCAGGAGATGAAGCAGGTTCTAGAGATGGAAATGAGTGTAGATGAAAGGTGTAAGGAAGCCCTCCCCCCCAACAATGCTACTGGTGGGTGGAAGGAACACACACACACACACACACACACACACACACACACACACACACACACACACACTAGCATGCACCCCACAAGGAGCCATCCATGGAGCAAGCAAAAAACCCTCAGCTGAACTTAACCCTATAACCTTGCATTCGCTCCACCCTCTTCAAAAGAGGTCTGAAATTCTTTCCCAAACTTTGCTGTGCTTTCTGTGAGAATGGGGATGTTCCTGCATAAAACATGAGTTTGGGAGGGCAGGCCAGGCCCTGGGGAGCTGGGGAGGGGGCAGCAAGGAGGAGAACGAGGTGGGGGAAGGGCTTTCTCAGGCTGCATTTCTTGCAGGCTCCTTGGAGACCAGAGAAAGGCTAGGAGAGGTCTCAGCTGGGGCCAGGCCCTCACACAACCAGCGGAAAAGGAGATGAGGTGCCCAACCCTCCAGAGTCAGAAGGGGTTCGCAGCCCTCTACACTGGAGGACACAGAGAAAAGGCTTGGGAAAGGAGAAAGGTCTGGAAGGGGAGGGACTTGGGGAAAGAGGAAGCCCTAGCACCTCTGCCCTTCTCCAGGATGCGGGTTCCCAGGGAGCAGGGACAAAGCTTCTGTTTCTTCCCATGTCTTTCCAGTGCTGGCCTTTCCTGTGCTGCATTTGAATGGCTTCAGGTAGCCAGACAGGATTGGAGCAGGATTCAGCAGCCTGCAAGGTCCTCTCCCTGCAAACCAGTTACTAGTCCAGCTCGAGTTGATTCATGGATGGGCTCAGTGCCAGCAGCAGGAGTGAGATGTTAGGGCGTTCTGCTCCTAGGGGCTTGAGGCCATGTGAAATTACCAGACACGCTCTGAACGGAGGCTCTGAAAGGGCAGGTGTGCTCATGCTGCCAGGAGAGCTGTGGCATCCTGGGTCGGCCCGGAGTGTTACCAGTGGTGTGCTGTGCACAGGACACCAAGTCGCTCACTGAATTGTGTGGCCACCTCGGCAGCCTCCTTCAGGAAGAGGCTGGGAGGAGAGACCTCGGAATTAAGGAAGGATGTAAATCACCTTGATTTCCTTCTGGGAAAAGTCAGGGGATAAATGTTAGGTTTTGTCTTGGGGTGGTGTGTGTGTGTGTGTGTGTGTGTGTGTGTGTGTGTGTGTGTGTGTGATTTTGAGAATTTAATGATGCCCTCAAGAAACATGGCGGTGCTCCAGAATGTGGTTACTGGATTTCTGCAAGTCACCAGTTTCTGCAAGCTGGAAAATGATGAGCCAGGCTGTGAGAGCGCAGCGGGGAGGAAGCCACAGAGGTGATCTAGAACAGCAGTCCTCACACCTGAGCCGCTTCTGCTCTGGGGACGTGGGGAACACTGTTGAGTCCAACCCTGGTCTTTCTCATTCTGGGCTCAGGGGCTTGAAAACTTGCATATCTAACAAGTTCCCAGTGATGTTTACACTTCTGGTCCATGGATCTCATTGTGGAAATGGCTGTTCTAGAAAATTCCCCATTTTTAAATGAGGAAATGAGACGGTGAGGGTTTATTGGTCCTCTAGCCTCTGACTCTAGAACAGGGGAAGGAGCAGCACCCAGCCCTAGCATGAAACCCTGATGTGAGCCGAGGCTGCAAGCAGAGGTGAAGTCAAAGCACTGTCTGTCAGTACATGCGTGGATCCCAGGGGCAACTGAGCAGGAAGTGATCAGCCCCCAAAACCGGGCAGGTGTGTGGCCACAGGAAAAGGAGCAGCGGCTGGAATACAGACAGCAATTAACTCAGAGTGGAGAAGCCTGGGCACTGGAGCCTCCTGTCAGCAGAGTGTCCTGGGGGCCAGAGATTCACAAGAGCCTCCAGGACTTGGCAGTCTGCAAGCAGGCCCGCTGCTGCCAGCTGTGACTTGACCCCACATCTGTTATCTCCTGCTGGCCTTGGGGTGGGGTTTGAAAAGCTCTGCTGGGAGAAGAGCCAGAAAACCACTTCATCCCGGCCCCCACAGTCCCGGGAGGACCACCGAGTCAGATGAGCCCCCACTGCATCTGATCTTTCTCAGGGATGTGAGCTCCTGGAAGATGGGGGTGGTCGGCCCATGCAGGGCCGGAAGCAGAGTCCAAGCTGAATAAAGAAGGGAAGGCAGATGAAAGCAGGCTCCTCCCCCAGGGGGTGGGCTCTGCTGTCTCTAGGCTCCAAGAACAGTCACACTCAGGCTCACCCTCCCTGGCTGGGGGGCCAAAGGCTCCTCTCCCTAATGGCACAGCATGATCTGAGAGCCACTGCTCCAAAATACCCTCCCCACGTTCCTCTCCTTGACCCACTCCAGCAAACATCCCTTGCATTTGATAAGCATATGTCCGGGAGACTCAGCATCCCTACTCTGGGGTCTGACTGAGAACCCCTGACCATCAGACTCCCCCAGCCCAACCACTGTGCCCCTGTCCCACACAGTTTTAGGTGGGAGGCTCGAACCTGCTGCTGTGTCCCAGTAGCCACACAAGGCTGCCCAGAAGCCGGGGAGGGCTGCGATCTGGGGTCTGCATGGAGGTTCTTGCTGCTGTGGGAAAAAGGACCACTGTGCAGAGCTGCCCCCACTGCGGAGGCAGCACCCTGGCCTGGAACCTTCCCCTGTGAGCTGCCCCACGACTGCCTGGCTACCCTACATAGTCTTACATGCATCCTGCAAGTTACACAGAACACCTGGCACAGGTGGGACCCAGCTGTCCCGGGCCGCAGATGTGCAAACCTCAGAGCATGCCAGTCCAGAGACTGCAAAGCTGCAGATCACAGAGGTATGACTGCCCAAATTGGCCCATCTAGTGAGATTCCTTCCCTACTCCTGTGCCCAGCAAGATTTTCAGAGAAAAACAGATCATCTTTGAGGGAGTAAAGGCCAGAAAAAGAGAAAGGCAGAGACTCCCAAATAGCTGCTGCAGAAACAGAGTCAGTGTAGTTAGGCAAGGACCATGCAGACTCAGGGGCTCAGGGACACGATGCTGTGGCTGCTGGGGACATCTAGATCCCTGTCCAGCCACTTCCCAGTCCCTGCTCCCTAGGTTCTGTTTAGAGACTGTACACTCACTTGCAGAATCAGGCATTATTAGGAGATAAAAATCTGGTGCAAATAGATCTACAAGGTATTTCTGAGCCCAGCAGGCTGATTAGATGATTTGCTGGTTTGTGGCACCTGAAGCTCCTCTCGGCTCCATTCCACAAATCAAAATTTGGCCATAATTTTTCTGCAATATACCGCTTCCTGTAACGCCCTCTCCTGTGCTGAGAACCCAGTTCTGAAGACAAGTTATAGTGAGGCAGCTGGGAGGCGTGGAAGAAGGGGTCCACCCGCCTGCCTGAGGGGAAGGACACTCTGGAGCTGTCTTTGCCACCTGCTCCCAAACTCAGTCAGATAAAGGGCTTTTACAGTGTATGCATGTGTGCACACACACTCACACATACGTGCACATACACATGTACCACACTGCTCCCATGCTTACTACAGATTCTAGAACATCTCCTCCATGGATCCTGCCTGGACTGATGACAAATGAGTAAGAACACTGTGACCCCACGGGGATTCTGATGAACAAATTAAGAGGCTGCTTTCCTCCTTGTTTATTCTGCCTCAGAAATACTTCGCCTGAAACGATGAGACTTAACTCCCAGCAAGTTAAAAACCCTCGTGATGGGTTTATTTCTTTTTTTTTTAATTGGTACATTGGTACATTATATATACACAACACAATTACACTCCACACTGAGAATTTGTACCAGTATATGACACAACTGAATTATCATTTTCCCCCTCCCCTACTTCCCATACCTCCCCCCACCCCTATATACACAAGCATTGTATCCTTTTTTTTTCATGATGGGTTTATTTCTTCGTCAGTGCATAGCAGGATCTCTGTTCTACTGAGCAGGGCTCACCTCCCTACCATCAGACAGTGCAGGATCCAGAAAGCTGTATACAAGCGCACTTATGTACATGTGCACATGCGTGTACACCCACTCTGAATGCTGAGCCATGAAGGCCACTTTGGCTTTTGGAGTGTCAGAAGGAAAAGGGGGTTCCCTGCAGGGGAACCAGACTTCATACCACAGACAGGAATGATCCTGAGTAGCTCTTCCAGCCTGGCGACCCATTCCTACTGGGAAGTCTAAAACATGGCAGCAATAGAAAGGTTTAGAAGTGATTCTCCAGCCAAGACTGAGTCAGTAAAGATCTTGTGCAAGATTGCAGGGCCCACGTGTCTGCACCCCCAGGCCACAGATGACCCGCTGGATCCAGGATCATGAGGCCACTTGAAGGCGTAGGAGAGAATTCAGCAGTAACAGCAGTAGAAGGGTGACCCTGAACCAGTTTTCAGTCAGGGTTAGTTTTGCCTTTGGGAGTTATTTTTGCAATGTCCAGAGGCACTTTTGGTCATCAAAAATCAGAGGCTACTGGTCTCTGATTAAACCAGAGATGCTGGCTGAACATCTGACAAGACACAGGACAGTCCCCATCCAGCCCCATGATAACGCCACCACTGAGAACCCTTCATAATTTATGAAGTGTAAGAGGAGAGTTTTTAAGTGACTCAATCGTGGTCCTGCAGACCTGCCCTGGATTTTAGATAGGCCCAAAGACTTTGGATACATCAGAGGTAGGGGCTTAACCGAGAGTTGTTCACCCCTAACATCTGGAAAGTTAGAAATGTTCAGCAGGGGGACCTCAGAGTTCATCTTGTCCACACTCATCATACGAAACTCACAGAGATAGAAGCAAAGACTATGCACTCCTGAAGGAGAGAAAACCTGATCACAGGCACTGTGGAACACTAGACATGCAGGGGTCTCTACCGAGTAGCAAGAGATGTCTGAAGGCCCATCTAGGGACACAAGGAACAGGATTTCATGCAGCATACAGCAGCCTTACAGACCTCCGTATGCTCAGAGGCCGCCCAGTGTGAAACCACCACAACCACTAAAGACAGTCTCTGGTGCGTGGGCTTGAGCAAGGCTGTGACACAGGACCCTGGACTTCAAGGGCTGTGGTGCCCCAGCTTCATTTTGTCCTGTTTTGTGCACATTCAAGGTGGGACCTGCCCCTGATGACAAGGAAATAAAAAAGTGTTCCAATGCCCACTCGCTGGCTGCGACATGACCTTTAGGAGCCCAGCAGCCTGTGGAGTATCTAGGCAAGCAATCAGGAGGGTCACAGAACCTTCTCGATGGCTCCAGGTGTGTGGTGTCAGGGAGAGAGAGGTAAAAAGCCACATGGCCAGGGAGGACTGGGACTCACGTCAGTCAGCCCTTCTCCCTGCAGGTGTTAATGCAACAGTGGGCACTGCCCCCCCAGCCTCGGTTTGCCTGTGAGCCATGGGCACTTCAGCACCACCATCCCTCCACACTCCCAGTCACATCCTTACCCTTCCACCGCCCCCTCCTCCTGAGAAAAAGACGCAGCTCTGGGTCTCCAGACCCTCCTCCTCGCCCTGTGTTGGCCCTGCTCCCCCAAGGGCTGGTGTAAGATGAAGCCAATTGGCTTCCATGCTCTGAAGTGCAGCCTCGGAGCTGGTCTGCTGTGACTCACGGGGGCAGACAGCAAATACGGAAGGGACACCTGAGCAAGTGCCCACAAGGAGCAGCACGGACACCGTGTGGGGAGAGGAGGAGCCGGCAGGCAGGAGACACAGCTCGGGTGTGCCAGCACCGTCAGCCCAGCTGCCCACCAGATCACACCCACTGCTCCTGATCAGAGCTCAGAGCTCCAGACCAGAGCCACGGGCACGCAGACTCCCCGGTTCCTGGAGAGCTGATGAGGGGCCAGGTTGTGCCCACCAAAGCACTCAGCGAGGGAGTCAGGATGGCTGCTACTGCTCTCATGAAGAAAACACTTCCTGTAAGACCAGCGCAGGCCAATGCTCAGGAGAGGTCAGCAAGAGACCATCTCCAGGTGGCTTGGCCGCTGCAGGGAAACCAGAGCACCACGCTGCAGCCAGCCCTGACCGGCTCTGATTTCCCCTCATGCTGCTCAGCCCCACGCCCCATACCAGACAGAAGTACTGCAAACAGCTCACAGCCGCAGCACAGACACACTGATCACCAGCGGCCGGCTGAGCTCCCGCTGGCTGAGCCCCAGCTGCCCCAGGGAGGGCTGGCCGGCTTCCTCTCCTGAGCTTCCTCCAGGCTCCTAGGATGGTTCCGAGTGATTTAACCCAAGCTGTAGATTGCTCATCCCAGAAATACTCCAGTTTGGTTGGACGGGGGAGCAGTGGCTTTGCTGTGGCAGAGCCTGTGTGTGTGCACAGGTAGGTAAGAGAGTGTGAGGTGGGGTGCACAACTTCCTGGGGCACTGCCCCTCAAATTTCCACCCCACCCCCTCTCTTGCTGGGTTTGGAGCCTGGGGTTTGGGTGGTGAGGAGTGGATTCCCACACAGACAGGAGACAAGCCTCCCTCCCGCCCCTGCATCTCTGCCCTACCCACCCGCACTCCTGCCCCTCCACAGCTGCTGTCAGCAGTCAGCAGTCAGCTCCCTGTGCCCAACACTCTCGGGAAACAACCCGGGAAGAAGCAGCATTTCCCCGAAAGAGTCAGCAGCGCAGTCCCTCCTTGCTCTGGCCCAGGTCCTGTCCGGCTCCCGGTCCCCGCCCTGGACTTCTCTGGGTAGCTTGGACCATCTCTGTACCTGCTCCTGCCCCAGCCTCACGCCTCTTCACTACCTGCCAGGGAAACACAGGCCGGCCCGAACCCGCCACCTGCAGGCCCACAGCACAGCCACAGACTCTCCGCTGCCTTCCCAGCCTCTCCTCATGCTGCAGGGTGATGGTCAGCACAACCCCGGGCGGTCTGCACAGTTCCTGGAGGGAAGCAGACCTTAGAGCAGCACGGTAGTGCATGGAGGACATTCGTCTTGCCTTCTTCTATGGGGTTCACTGCCTGTAGGTCTGAACCTCCTCTCTGACTCTCACAGAGAAGGCCAAGACTTCACTGGTGGCCTTAACACCCCTCTTTCTTTGAAAGCCATTGTGGCTGGTCTCAACAACAAGAGCAAAAACTACTAATCTCTCTTGGCCTGTGAAAACAGCAGGGTCTCTGCCTCTCTTTCCTGCACTTCCCAGTCACGCTATTTTGAGGCAGTGGATTCATACTGGGAAATGGAGGACAAAGTCAAGTAGAGCAAGGGCTTTAGTACTGGGAAAAGCCCATGGAGACAGATCACGACCTGCCTGCACTTCCCCAGGCCTAAGGGCTATGAGTTTAACTTTCGAGGCCAAGATCAGGCAGCTCTGTGCTGTAGCCACTGACAAGGCTCAGTGCTCAGGTAGAGCCAGCACTGGAAACTTAGCCGCTGCGTGATCTGGAGCAGGCAGTTAAGTCTTTGTGATTCAGTTTCCCTATATGACAAGTGGGAATATTAATGTTTGCATCAAAGGATTGTCATGAAGATCAAGTGGGACATAATAGATAAGGTGTTGTTCACCATGGTGGGAGTTCAGGAAACCCTGGACCACTTACATCTTCTATAAACCTCCAAGAAGTCCATATGGTGGCTCTGACTATGGGAAGGACCCAGCTCTAAGAAGCAAAGAGGGGCCTTTAAGAAGGCAAAGTGGGGCTGTAAATCCAGGAGGGAGAGGCTGAAAGGAACTTGCTGGAAAGGGAGAATCTAGCACAAGAATAGAGAACAAAGAGCTGAGGCAGAAGAGAGGACTGTGGGACTGCAGAAAGCATGGAAAGACAGGGCATGGAGTATTGAGGGAAGGGCACCTGGACCACAGACGTGGTAGTTTGTGGTTTTCTGAAACCTAGTACCAGCAATCAGTACCAGAAGCCCAAATGGACAAGCTAGACCCTCAACAGAAGAGAGCCGAATTTCTCCAGAGACTGAGAAGAAAGAAGAAATGGCCCACATTCTGCCAGGAACCCCTCAATTTCCACCAATAACCCTGGGATACCAAGCAGGGCAGCCATGACCCAAGAGATGCCAGGCAGAAGACGTGATCATGGGTCAGCCACAGAGGTCTTGCTCCAAAGAGGCTTCCCAGGCCACACGGATTTGAGGCTGAGATATATGGTGCCCAAGTCGGAGCTACAGAAGGGGACTGGCCAGGAACACTTAGGCCAGCACCTCAAAACAGCTGGGCTGGAACCATGGAAAAAATCAAGGGAGGGAGCCGAGAGGCTTGAGTTTTAGTTCTCATGATGCTAACAGTTTGGGGACTGGACTGAGTGGCACTTGATGCTGCTGCCTCCTCAGGCTCTCCGTGTCTTCTTCCTTTCTTCCAGTAGCAGCAGAACCCATTCTTTTATGCTATTGTCTAGGACATCTGTACGTAGCTCAGAAAGCAGCAGCACTGCCACCCACTTGAAAGCTCTCAGAATACAGCATGAAACTACAGGTCCAGCGGTCTCTGGGTCTTTCACCTCCCTGACGTGGGCTTGTTGTCCCCAGGGGAAGTGAAATGGACCCCAGCTTGGCTGGGCACCAGGTGGAAGACTCAGGCTGACAGGGGCCCAAAGATGGAGCAGCGAACCCAGCACCTCCTAGGCTGCAGGTCCCACTGCAAGGGATGCCAAAGGTGAGCACTGGCCTCAGCGGCTCCCAGTGGCAGAAGGGAGGCCCGCCAGGCCCTGAGCGCCAGGGTGACAAATGTACTATGCAGCGGGGCCAGATGGATGCCCCTGACTTTGGCACCATGGCTCCTCCAGAAAACACTGGGCTGCTTTTTATACCCAGGATGGTTGCAGGCTCCCTCTGGCCCCAGCTCAGCCAAATCATAAATCTAGTCTGCCAGGGGAGCTGGCTTCCCTGACCCCGGCCCTGTGCCTTCCCCCGCCTGGGCCTCGCTTGCTGCCAAGACGGGGATCCAGGCACGAGCAGCAGGAGGGACTGTGGAGCCAGGACTCATCAACTAAGAGCTCCGTCTCGGTTTGGAATTTCTAGAAGATCCTTCCCTAAGATTTTTCTCTTTTTACTCTGTAGTGTTTTCTTCCTCCAGTTGGGCTTCCTGCTAGGGGAACGGCAAGCATCTCACCAAGAAGTGGAGTTTATTTTTCTCTTGGTCTGTTGCCCCTGGGTTATGTACTCCCCACTCCCAGCCACTCTGTTATCCACACCCCAGGAAAAGGCCTCCCCTCAGCCAGCCCTGCCTGCCTGCCTCCTTTCTTGCCACTTCCCAAACTCTACACATGCCCTTGGGTGGCACTTCATGATTTGTAACCTATTCATTTGCCCTTCACCCCAGTGAGATAGGTGTCCTCAGGAGCAGAAGCCAAAGCTTGAAGGGTCTCAGTGGCCGAAGGTCACAGCCTGCCAGTGGCAAGGATGGCCCTGTGGTTCTCACTTCATCTAGGCATGCTCCTCCTCCCTCTACAGCTTCCCTGCACTGTCCCCTCCATCTCCACCTCCCTTCCTGCCTAGGTTTCTAACATGTCTTCTCAGTCCTTCCTCCGACCCCCCCAAAAGATCTCCTCCAGAGCCACCTGAGGTCAGAGCTCGTGGGGCTCAATTTCTGCACCTCAACCCCTGAGACCACGCTACCTGGCCAGTCCCTAGCCTCTCACCCATCTCCTTCAGGGCACGTGGTGGCTGTGGGTGGCCCAGAAGGGTAATGGATTTCTTAAGCCATCTTGATTTTATTACTTGAAGCATTTCTAGGGCAAGGCCCAGACGAATGCTCACTCCCCCTCCCTCACTCTGCAGCATGGATACTGCATCTCCGAATAAAGCTTATGCCCCACTTCACTCAGAAAGGAAAGGTCAAGGTCTTGCATTCCTGCAGCCAAAGTTACCAGCAACCTTGAGAGTTTCTGAGAAGGCCATGGCTCCAGCCTCCCTCGCCAGCAGACCCTTCCCCAACCCCGTAGGGGTGGCTTCCGTACCCCTTCATCATTAATTTGCCTCCCTCTGTGACACCCTTTCTTCCTCATACTCCCACTTTGGGCACTTTCCCATGATGCCCCCTCAGTCAGTTGGCAAACCATGTCAGACCACCACTGTGCTGACGTGCCCCAAGAGCCATGCCTCACCAGCAAGGCCACAGTCTGTCCAGAGGCCTCAAAGAGGCTTCACAGGAGCCTCCCCTAGGGAATAAAAGCCACCTTTCTTCACAGACCGCTCCCCACAACTTCACCTTCCCCATTGGGTGGGGAAAGCTGTGGCCCACAGTGGCTGGCAAGCCCTCTGGAGTGCTCCGAGCAGGGAGGCCACTTGACTCCAGGCTAGACTATCAGGGCAGTGGCAGAGGCAGCCCAGAGGCGCTGGGGTGAAGTGGAAGTGGTGCAGGCTTTGGTACCAAAAAGTCCAGCTAAACCCTGATCCTCCATTCATTGCTGTTTGGCCTTGGGGCTGGCACTGTGTGGAGCGCCTCCATTTTTCAAAAAAGTTTCAGGCTTACCCCTTTCACCAAGTGGAAGAGGAATGAAGACAGGCTACACTTGTCCGGCAAGTGGATGCGAGGCAGGGTCACCATCACCCAAGTCTGCGGCCCCCCTTCCGGGCCACCCTGCCAGTTGACTCTTTCGCTGTGACTTTGTTCGGGACTGGGACTCCTGGCCTCCTTCAGTCCCCAGGTAGAAGCTGGGCTCTTTGTTCCCTCTTCCCAGGGGCTCCATTCAGTGAAAATGCACTACAAGTCTCATCTGCTCAACTCATTACAAGAAGCAGAGAGATGTACTTCAGAGGCCTTCATTATCACTTAATTGTGTTCCCACTGAACTCTCATTAATTAGCCACTCTAAAGCTGTCAACACAATTAAAGAGGCTCGCAGACTTCCGGATTGGAGAGTAGAAAGGGAACTCTAAACTGGCCAGGCCCTCTCCTGAGAAACCAGGAAAGTGAGGCTGAAGGAAAGGAGGTGACTCAGCAAAGGTCACACAGTCAGGCTGAGAATGCGCACTAAGGAGGTCTAGCTCCACACCCGTCCCTTTACCCCACTTTCCCAGAGGAAGGCAACGCACCCCTCAACTCTGTCATTGTCACCTCCCAAGGGGCAGGCCTATACCAAGACTGCAAGAAAATACAAATGTGAAATTCCAAGATTTTTTTTTTAAAAATCCACCACATTATAACTTCTGTACCTGAGCCAGATGGTGAACAGCTGTAACATGCTAGTAAGTCTGAGACCCCATGGGTTCTGATGACACCTCTGTCCCTGAGGAGCAGCCATATAGACAGGCCCCAGGGATATGGAGGCTGGCTCTGGAAGACCACCTGCTTTGCTGAAACACAGACCTGGGCCTCCATCTGGGCCCCCTGAAGCAGAATCCTGGAAGTGGGGCCCGAGAATCTGCATCTTGAAAACAGAGCCTAAAAAGTTCTTAAGCAGAATATAGCCAACATACATGACAACTCTGGGGACAGAGTGAGTAAGTACAGTGGACATGACACCAACGAAAGGAGAAGGAGCTGGAGGGGCAAGGGCAGGGGGAGGAGCTGAAAGCAGAGCCGGGAAAGCAGATGCCCATGGTGGCCGAGGACCACAGTCACATGGCCGTGGGTGAGGGTTCGCAGGACAGCTTCACCCTGCAACCAACAGGGTGGCCCTGGAAGCCCGGGCAGGACCAGACCTGACAGGGAGTGGCCTACAGCACTAGCATGCCAGGCTCTGCACCAAGGGCTGTATCAATGAGCAAAATGCCATCTAACTAAACTCCAGGAAGCGACAACACTGGCTTACCCGAGTTCCAGATGGGGGGGCCAAGGAACTAAAGTCACAGGGCCAAACAGTGACACAGACTTGGGGACTGGGACCTACACTGACCCTACTGTACTGCCTCTCCCCAAGATCGAGGCTGGGCCATGGGATTTTCTCAGTGGGGGGCTGGCCAAGGGCCCTTCTGGAAGGACAGTCTTCCCTGTGCAGCACAGGGACTTAGTCCCTGACCACCAAATGGAGGGGCAGCACTCCCCAGTCACCTTGTACTGTCAAAGGAAATAACAAACAGAGATTCTCCAAAGATTAATGAAGTTTCTTCGGGAAGAACATTGCGATGGGACTATGCATGCTAAAGGAAATTATGTACATTTTCAAAGAGGCTGAGGCAAGGGGAAAGTTAGAGGTAACTGAGGATGGAATATTTTGAAACAATCATCCTTGGCTACGGGGATTAAAATCAAGGACATTCAGGATCAATAAGAGGGATGGCACCAGTCCAAGGTTGAGCAATTATTGGACCGACATGCTTGCAGGAGTATTTTCTGTGTCAGGCTGTGGTAGCCTGCGGAGGGCTGTGGTTCTGGCAGGGTCTTTACAAATAGTTCTTGTTATCAGACACACATGCATGAGATCGCTTCACACACACACACCCCGCCCCCCAGGTTGTTGAAAGTAGTTCCATTTTCATTCTGGCAACTTCCACAATGCTACACACGACTGGACACTTGCAGAGCCCTGAGCCTGAGGTGGGCAGAGGGGGTGGCTGGCCTTGCTCAGCTACCCTGAGCTAGATGAAGCTGGCTGAGCCATGGGAGGTGGAGCTGCAAGGAGAAGGGTGGGTTTATATCCAAGAGCCCTGCAAAGCTCAGGGTACCGGGCCACAGAGGAGGAAGGAGAAGGGTTAGGCAAGAAAGTAAAGGGAGCGAGAAGAGGCCATAAACATGGGCGTGCTCAGGGCTTGACAGGCAATCCCAGCTGAATCAGATTGTGGGGTTTACTTCACCTCAACTGTCCCCAAATGAGCTTAGCACTTCCATATTCTCTCAGAGGGTGGGAGGCTCAAAATTTTTGAAAGTGAGGTTTGAAAGTGGATGACAAGAATTTCAGAGAAACACACCGAATCTGAGAATCCAGAAACACCTCCAATCCCCATTATTATTTTTTTTTTTTCAGTCTTGCCTGGTGACATCAGAAAATCCACAAGCTGCCACATGGAATACATGAGGGCCCTGCGATCCCTGAATCTGGACAGCCATCAGATGTGCATGACATCAGGGTGGAGAGTTCAAGCCTTTCTCCTCTCCATATTCAACTACATCAACCCCACTGCATCCAATCCTTCCTTCCCCACTTCTCTCTTCTTCAAAATCCTAGTGACCCCAAATGCAGAATGTATTTTTTTTGTGTGTGGTGGTGGTGGTGGTGGTACTGGAGATTAAACTCAGAACCTTTTGCTTGCCAAGCAGGCATGCAGCACCACTGAGCTACATCCCCAGGCCAAAAGAATGTATTTATAATGTGCTTAAGAATGCATTCAGACAACATAAACTAGGTTCACACCCATTCATCCCTTAAATCTCAGGCCTGACCACACTGTGCTGAACTTTAGCATGAGCAGCCAGGCAAAAGTTCTGAGTCAGGGAGGAATGGGCACGGATAATCCACAAAGCACAAAGGTGAAGGCAATTCCATTCTTCCGGCATTTACTACTGATAACAAACCCTTTAGATAAGTCTAAAATCCTATACACCAAGGTGGAAGCTGTATGCACCCTACATCAAACATAATTCTGCCCTCCAAGGAACAAACACGTATGCAATGCCATTTTTAAAATAATGTCAAGGAAGTGTTTGACAAAATAATTTATATACGTGTTTGAAAGTGAAGGAAAGATCAGCTGGATAAGCAAAGGTACAGGAATCGGAGTGGGCTGTATGCCCCAACCCACCCAACCATCACCATAGAGGGCTCCATGGGGCACGGAGATGGAGAAGCCCAAGTGCAGAAAAACAAAAGGGGTTAAGATACAGGGAGAGAGCCAGAGAAGAGGCAATGTGAAAGCATTGTTCTTAGAGCTGTGTGCAGGGTCAGCCCAGCAAGCAGCACGGATGGGGAATGCAGGTAGTCAGTTTTAACCTTTCAGTGAAGCCAGTGCATTGTGTTCCCAAGGAGCCCGGGGAATGCGTTCTTTCGAAAGCAGACCCACTCAGTGTTCTGCTTCCCAACCCCACGCATGGACAACCAGTGCATGGACACATCTGAAGCAAGAAACCTCCAAGTCTCATAGTCCATTTTTAGCTGCAGAGCTGGTAATAGCCGACAGAGTCAAACTCCTGCTTCCCTCCTATTGGCCAAAGCAACACAACTGGAAGACCCGAGCACCAATTAGCTCAGCGAGAAACTCAAGCTGTGAATCCTGAAGAGCTTTCACCTGGCAGCAAATTGTGATTCTTCAGAGGAGGGTGACAGAGGCAGAAGCCCGGAAGCCCTCACCTGCCTAAATTGTACACTTCTCTTTGCCAACATTGGAGCACTTTTTTAGAAGTATGAAAAGAAGGACGATTTTTTTGAGTTCATGGGTTATTTATTCCAAAGGAAAGGACTTTGGATGCCATTTCAAAATTAAATTTAAGAACTAGCTATGAAATAAATCCAGTGATTTTCTTACCTGTAAAGCAGTGATGACACCAGTTCTACATATTTCCTGATATGGGGATGAGGTGACACTTTGTAAGATGCAAAGCACTATTAAATCATCAAGGCTGGGGCTACGGTTGAGTGGTACAGCACTCACTAGGACACGGGAGGCCCTGGGTTCAATCCCCAACACCATCAGATCAGTTACTAGCACTGTTAATTTGTGGTATACTCTAACACCTCAATAACCCTGATAGGTAAAGAGCATCCAGTAGGTATCACTGAGGAAAGGGAGAAAGTACACTGCCAATGAGGCCAGTGAGCTGAGTTTGAGACAGTCTAATAGTTCGAATGTCTCTAACACGTGATTGTCTGGTGAGTGCCCATTGCTGTGACAGTTCAGGGCATGAAAGGCAAATGAGAAGCCATCACAGCCCACCTGGGAAACATCACAAGGAAAAAAAGCTCCACTTAGAAATCAAAACATAAAATCAGACTTTTGGGAGACCATAACAGAGTAACAAAGTATAGGCCCACGGTCTCCGGGCATCACCAGAATCCACTCAGCACACTGTCACACATTTGACATGTACCCATTAGTGTGTCTTTGGCGACGAGTAACCAGAGGCACCGCTTCGAAGCAAAGTGACTCAAACTAAAGAAAACAGAACATTCACATGAAAGGAGGTTCAGAGGGTCCACAAATCGCGCAGCGCAGTTTCTGTCTTTTGCTCCCCTCTGCCCACTGCTCAAACTCCACATCCTGCCATTCTGTCATCCCCAGTGGACTCTCCCCTCAAAAAGCTTTTCAAGCTATAATTCACCTGCCACGAGTAATCAGGTCAGCCTTCCTTGCCTCTATCTGGAGAGTGACTTCTTGTGGTTCTCTAGTGCCAGAGAGGAAGAACTTTCCCAGAAATCAGTCATAATCTCCAAAATCAGTCTGGAATCGCTGTCAGAATTACAGCACATGTCCTTCCATAACCCAGTCCCTAGTTGAGCAAAACAGCACATGTACTTTAAAAGGTTGGCTCCAAGTAACACTGCATTCTGAACTGGCTCTGCTAGTAGTAGGAAATTTAAGAATATATTCATTTTCTAAGCCTGTATAAAAAATGCTAGTTAAAAGTTTAGACAAACTTGCTTTAGGCAGGTACACTGTATCTAGCAAGAAGGGGCCGTCAGCAAAAAGCACAGCTGGATAAACTAAAAAGCAGGCACCACTGAGAAATATCCAAAAGGAATTTGGTGTGGGAACATAATGAGGGGAAGGAATAAATATGATTTGGAAAAAAGTAAAAGAGTATGTATATAGGGGATGTGGAAGGGGTGGGTGGGCAGGGATGTGTATAAAAATGAGAATTGGGCCGGAGGGTTAGCTCAGTGGTTCCGGCGCCTGCCTCGCAAGCACAAGGTCCTGAGTTCGATCTCCGGTAACCACATATAATGCTGGGCGTGGAAACACGCCCACCAACAATCAACGCTGCATACCACAATGCCGGACGTGGTGGCTCACGCCTGTAATCCCAGCACTCGGGAGGCAGAGACAGGAGGA